>JBANCZ010000492.1:0-35022 GCA_037040025.1 Sphaerogastrella javana
GAAATTGAACGTTGCATGTGGCCCGGGTCTTAGTTTTTCATTATCGGGGCATTTCCCGCGTCGGCTTTTCCAGCCAAGCACTTGACACTCTTTGTAGTTGTCGCTGTCAATTGGACGCTGGCAGTTCATTTAAACTTCGGCGTATTTCGTTTTAATTAGCATGCCAGTAACGCTACTCTCCTTCCCCCCTTCCCGCCTTCCCATCGCTTACATTCTATCGCCCCATCTTTCAGTGTTAAGAAGTGTTCTCGATAAGACGAGTGGCCAAAAATCTATTGACACTTTTTCGCTTTATTGAATGTTTATTTGCTTTGTTGATTTCGATTTTCTCGGCGAGTGCGCAACGAATTTCAAATGCAAACAACAACAACAACAATAACTACACCCTGTAACATGTTCGGGGTCGTGTGTGTGTGGGTGTTTGTGTGTTGGGGGACTTGGAACTAACTTAAGCCAAAGCACACGCAGCAGCGTAAGGAAAAACTCTCTGCTATTGGCGGGGGAAGTGGAAGGAAGATAGGTCGCACTATGAGCATGCCTGCAGGCAATGAACGGTAAATAAGGGAAATCTATATCAGAATACGATTGCTCCACCTCACACTCTCCATTAGTCACCCCTCCACCCCTCTGACGGAACTGCTTCTTATAGCGGAAAGTAGACTTATGCAGCAGCAGGGGCATCAACTGTGACAATGACTGGACAAAATAAACAAAACTGAAGACCGGCAAAACTTATACACTCACACACACAAACATACACCCTCACACACACACACACACACACGCACACACTATATAACTGTTACTGTTAGTTTCACTGTCACTGTTACTGAATTAGCAATTGAGTGTCGTTGGTGTTGGGTGACAATGTCGTACCTGTCCTACGGGCAGCCCTCAGCTTGCTTCAATCACATACACTGCAATGAAATTGTCGTAGTAAATAAATAAATAATTAAATAATATTTTTTTTGGAATAATAAAAATTTAATTTAATTTAACAATACTTAAAAAATAATAATAATAATAAACAATGTAAAGTTTAAGTTTAAATTTTAAAAGTTTAGTACTCATAGGTATATCTATTAATTCATTTAAGAGTTGTTAAGTAAAATATTCCATTTTTATGTCTGTTGAAATTATTTTTATATTTTATATTTTTTAATTACTGTCTTACCGTATCTATATATGTATTTATTTATTTAAGTGTCATTGGTTAAGTAAAATATTATTTCTGAGTAAATTCTCACGATATTTCTGCATGGATTTTGGTTTTTATATTAATTTTGTTTAAACTTGAACACTTGTTAAATTTATTAAAATATGTTTCCAACATATATAATTAAAATAATTAATTTAAATATTTTTTTAAATTTAAATTTGTAATTGAAAAGTTTAACCCAGTCATAAAAGTTGAACAACTCATGAATGAATTATACATATAATTATTTCAATACAGCTCAAAGTTTTTCGCAGCGTGTATTTCATACACACACACACACATACACACACACACACACACCCACACACACACACGCACTCACATACACATAGACATACAGAGAGTTGTTATGGTAAGAGCTATGGGCATACCTAGAAGAAATGTATTCACGTTGCTTTTTCATTATTCATGACAACTTGCTCTTGGCCGTCGCCGCTGCCAGTGAATGTAACTGAGTCCAAAGCAAACATCCAGACATAGACAAGAGCACAGACACTAAGAGAAAAATACAAAAAAAAAAAAAAACAAAAAATATAGCAAAAAATCCAAAAAAAGAATACATTGGCCCATAGTCACACACGTGGCATATTGTAGAGCTGCACGGGTTCTGCGGGGAGCACAACAACAAATAACAAAGATGACAATAAAAAGCAGTAAAACAATTTTCCTGCCGCCGCACCAAGGAGTCAGTGGATAGTCGAAAGGAAAAAAGCGAGAGAAAATAAAAACACAGCGAACGCAAAAGGAAACTAATATTTTAAGAAAACAAGACACGGCCAGAGGCAGGAGCAGGCGGCTTATAGCCACTTTAATACATGTGTGGGTGGGTGTGCGTGTGGGAGGGTGTGCATGGAGGGTGGGTGGCATTTTTTTCGGGGGGGTTGTTGCGCACAAAAGCCGGCAACAGTTTTGTATTTCTTTTGTGTGCGTGTGGGTTGTTCTGGTTTTTTTTTTTGTCAGGGTTGGCCGTCATCAAATTCAAGTGACATATTTAGACAGCTAAGCGACTCCCAAGTGTGGCATCCACAGCACAAAGCAAAAGGTGAAGCAGTAGCAGCCGCAGCAAATTTCTTGCAACCAAAAAGCATGCAGAAAGTTTCATTTGCTATTTTTTATGCCCTATCCCTTTAGCTGTATGCTGCACTAGGAGTTTTCCCGTGTCAGACAACCCCCAGCATAGAATCGCAACAACAAGAAGAGGAACAAAAGCAGCGGTTGCTCTGCCCTCGCACCCCTCGAAATCGAGCACGACAGTTGCTTTTAATAATAAAATCATTGAGCATCAAAGCATAAAAATCAGTCAAGTGCAACATAAGCTTAAAGACCACGTCGTCTGAGCACCCTTAGCGAAAGAGAGAGGGAGAGAGAGACTGAGCGAAAGGGAGAAAGACAGCGAGAGTAGCCCACATTTCGCCGCTCGTTTTGAAAGGTAGCTGTAAGGTAGCTCCACTGTATGTGTACTTCTTTCCCCACACGCTCGGCTCATCATCAAGTTGCACGGTCCTATATGTCTGCCGTCAATTCGATTTTTGCTAGCGTGTCTTGCTTTCCCTCTTTCTCACTCTCTCTCCAAATCACTTGTCTCTTTCTAGTTGCCCTTGTTCGGCTGGTTTGATTCTTTTTTATGAATGCCCGTACGAAATGAATGTGATTTAATGTTATTTTTACAGCCAAATTAGTTGGCTTTTGATGTGCATTTAACTTTTTTCGGTGTGTGTGCTTTAACTTTAAGCCAAAAGAAAATCCAAATAAAAAAGAAAATGTATATATGTATACATATAATAATAGTAAACTGATGCCTAAGGGCTGTAGTGAAGTGTTTATACTCTAACAATAAGAATTCCTGTACATTTTGTGGCTCATTTGATTAAAAATTCACCATAAAGTGTTTTATAATAATAATTAAAACTGTAAGCTATATAAAAATTTTAATATTTTTTAAAAAATATGAAAAATATTGAATTAATTGCAATACAGAAAATTTCATAATTTTCATAAATATAAATATTATTATTATATTTATTTGTTGATTATACTACAATTAAAAGTTAACATAAATTGCATGATAATTTTCATAAGTATACCTAAAATTCTTCAAGTTATTTTCTTTTTAACTTTTAATCATTACTTTTATGTTGCCCTTATTAAAATATGCAATATGTAGGGTAGCAAAATAGTCGACAATAGTTTATGGGGCACTCATTTGTGCGTAATTTTTTTTTCAACTTTGTAGAGCAAGTCAAGACTTAAACGGAAGACACACAAGGTGGCACATGCAACCATAAAGCGACAACACACACACACACACACACACATACACACACACTCACATACACACACACACACCCAGCTGTGCTATACTGCTCTCTGCAGGCATAAACCCAGGGTCTGCCTCAGCTGCCGTTGCGGGCAACCATAAAAACTCATAAACTGAATCTGAAACTGAAACTGAAACTCACACAGGCACACACACACAAACACACATGTGTTAGCAGTCAGTGTGATGTATCTTAAAGATACATTGCCAAGATACTTTAAGTTGCGGCAAAGACAGTAACTTTATGGCCTCCATCCTCGCCCTGCTGCTCAAGTGGGCGCTTCATATTGCCCTGCCATGGATGGTGAAGTGAAGTCAAGTGCAATCATTTCAAGCTGCTGCATTCGTAATTGCATGAAGTGTACTATGGTAGTCGCAAGTACTCAAAATTCATATGCCTAACTCATAATGTGGCAGATGTTACAGCTACTGGCCTTATCTTTGCCAACTCCAACATTTCCAACACCCTTACACTCATTGAACTACTTGACTTCTGCTTTGGCACTTGATACAGACTCGGTTCGTTAGTGTTAACGATTTATTAGATTGCTTAAATGTTTCGATTTTAATTTCCTACTTTTGATTACAATTATGACTAGTGTGTTAAGGGAAAAATAAGAATATCTTCATGTGAAGAACAATAGTTTATTGATTTTATTGATAGTTAACTATTAATTTGATATAATATTTTATCTAATGGTATCTACAGGTTTCATATTCATAAAGTTCTAAATTGTAATATTACTCTTCTAATATGTTTTAAATACCCTAAGAATCTATACTCTGAGGAAAGTTTAAAATAGGCCAAACTTATTAAAATTGTGCATAGACTAGTACAGCAACAGTTGCAAACAATTAAATAAAAGCAAAGTAAATACGTTCTAATAAAGAGTAGACCGAAGAGAAAACTTTCTGCTTTGAACTTATCGGGTCGATGACCTTAAAACATTTTTGAGAAAAATAATCTTAAATACAGAGTTGATAATATTTATATTATAGTTCCAAAAAGTATAGAAGGGCGTAGAATATCGAATATCTCTTTAAAGATATTAATGGCAACACAGCTTGTTGATCAAAAGACTTTTAAGCCGCAAATTGATATCAATGATTACGAAAATCAAAAAACTACATCATACCGCAAATACTAAACAGCTCCAAAAATACTTATTTGTTCCGAAAATGTTAAACACAAGGTCCCCACTGCGTCTTTACTATTGGATATTGTTAAGATTCCTTTAAGTCTTCATATATTTAACTTACTCATCTTTATCTATATCTTTATAGTTATGCTACACATCCCACCAATCCTTCTATATAGATTTTATAGAAACCCAATTTATCTATTTTCGAAAGTTCACTATATTTGTTTTAAGTCGCTTCTAGTACGATTTGTTTATATTTTAACTTTGATACTAGAGTTTCATTATCATCTTCAAACTAAAGAGTGTTTATGCTCCACTCAAAGTGTGCTATCTGTGCTGTTTGAACTAAATCAGCTAGCCAATTGTTAGTTCGCCTCAAACCAAATTGATTTATAATTTAAATTAAACGTTTCGCTAACACAACAAGGGGTTAGGCAAGAAGCTCTAAATACCCCCATAAATGTTTCTCTCAGAGAATACAAGCTATTTAGCTAAGTTAACTATGTGGCAGGAGTGAGACAACCCTTTAAGCTGTTTGGAAGATTGTCTGAATTGCCCAATCCCCCCCGTATAATACGGTGTACTGAGTACAGACTTCACTTTGTAAAATCAAACAATCCAAACAGACAGAGGACGATGGAAACGTGACATCTTAAAGTCAGAGTTCTTGTCTCGCTGCTTACTCAGTTTCAATGTCTGTCTGGAATTTAACTGGAGGCCATCGCCCATTCCAGATCCTGATAAATTCAGCTCTTTCTGCTGTCTTTGCCCATTGTTGAGTTGAGTCCTTTTTGCGCTCTGCCCTCATAGTTTTTCCCGCTTGTCGTTCAATGTATCTCTCCCTCTCTCTTCCTCTCTTTCTCTCTGTCTGTCTGTTTGTCTATATGGCTGTCTGTGTGCTTCATTGACAGCATTTTGCTTTGTACTTGTTATTTTCTACAAATTGTTAATTATTTTCATTGTGCTTATTATGAAAGTTGTCTTCTCTCCCCTTTGGCCATCAGTTGGTGCTTGTGTTGTCCTTAAGGATTTTTGGCATTTAATTAAGCGCAATCAAATTGACATTTTAAACAATTTAAACAAGCAAACAGACATCACAATTGCCACACTCCCCGCCCTTCGTGCTACGCCCACACTTTGAGCACTTTTCGACGCATATTGAAACGCTTTATGACTGCGGGGCGATTGCCTGTGCCTCGGGCTCTCCAATGCTGAAAGCTGCTAAACCGAAAAATCGATAAATGAGTGAACCAATTTATGCCCCTCCTCCATCCCTGCCACTGCCTCACTCCACGCCCATGTGCCTATTAATTATGTCTTTTGCCGTTTTGTCGCATTTAAAGACGACGCAATTAAGTTGCCAGTAGGGTCAACATGACCGGGCAACAGGCTCTGGAAAAATGAGTAGGAGTGTGCGTAATGTATACCGTAGTATGTCTCCGGCTCCAGAGCTGAGAGTCACATAATACGTATCAATGGACACGACATGAACATGAACATGCCTCCTCCTGTCCGTTTCTGTGCTCCGCCTTCGTTTGGCTACGTGACCAGCACAGTAATTCATATGAAAATTTAATTTGTTAGGCTGCACAAAGTATACGGAACAGCCCAAAGAGTGTGCACCAGCCAGAGTGAGAGTGAAAATGGATGTGAGTGTTAGTGTATGGGAATGGGTTTGAGTGTGAGAGCGTCAGCCTGATGAAGGAGGTCCGGCGGGAATGGAATGAATACTGTGGCTGGCAATGAAACCAAATGGTTTTTACGCTTCTAACCGCATGTGAAAATAAATATTATTAGGTTTGGCTCACACACACACCAACACATACACGAATTTTTGTATATACATAAAGCCAAAAATGAATAAGGCACGTGTAAATGCGCTAGTCAAAAGTTCTCTACGGGCATATACCTTAAAGAATTGTTTTAAAGAAATTTTATATAGCCTTAGAATATCAATGTAATCTGTTTTTTACTCTATATATACAGGAAGAGATGTTGTTTTATATATATAGTAGAGGTATTCCATATATTTGCATAAAATCAAACATTTCCTACCAATGAAATGAGTCCCTTCAAGGGTAAACTATTCTATCTGCATAATGAAGCATTTCAAGACTAAACTAGAGCATCTCATACCTAATAGAGATATCATATATACTTAAAAGATTATATATGTTTCTAAATCAAACATTTTCCACTAGCGCATTGAGTTCTTCCTAGGATTACCTATTCCATCCCCATAATAATTCGTTTCGAAACTAATCTAGAGCATCTCTTACGTAATACTCTCTTAACAAAATGAGTATCATCTACCTACATGTACATTGTACAGGGTATGCCTAAGCCCCTGTGATGGCAATCATAGTGGAATTTAAAAAAAAAATGTATTTATGCATATGCATATATACCATACCATAAATGCATATTTGACATAAACAGGCAAATGTGGTTTTAGCTTGTTTTTGCTTTGTCAACACGTTTTGTGAGCAAAAGCCGCAAAATTGTGTGTGCCATGAAGGTTTTCAGTTTTTTTTTTTTTTTTTTTTTTTTTTTTTGATAATTTCAGGTGATTTTTGATTGCACGTACCGCAATTTGAATGATATTTGGTTTATTCGTGGTCAAGGCATCAATATACATTTATAGTAGTACTGCATGTTTTGTTTATCGAATGAAATGTATATCAATCTGAATGGCATTGATAACTGATGTCTGCTAACTTTATTTTGAGGATTGGCCTTTTAAATGTATTTAGGTTTTATTGATGATAGTTTTGCATATATATGTATGAATATAGAAAGCTTAATATGCCAATGATAGTTTTGTGATACTTGTCAGACAGTTTCATAAATGTAAAGCGTAGATGGGCAATGGAAACTCTGTGTTTTGATAGTTTAAAGAGCTATACATAGCAAAAATGTTTATTTTATTTATGATTCTAGATTCGCTTTCAAAATATGTGTTTAAGAAAAACTACATTACATGTATATTTTTACTATGTTATTTTCTATCCAATTAAATTCGGCTCATGTCAACATTTCAAACGGCTGTGATTTAAGTTCGTTGGTCTTTTTATTTTGTGTGATTACTTGAACGCTGCTAGTTAGTGCAGATCAATGCAGATTGAATATGTAAGTCGTGTATTAAGCTCATTAGCTTGGCAATGCAGAAAACCCATTCAGGCCAAGCCAAAGAGAAAGACTGCAATCCTTAGACAAGTGAACTGAACAGCTTAGGAAATGCAGGTCCATTGAAATAATTACTACAACAACAAAAAAAGTAAAAATATTCAACAGTGGGGATGGAGTCCGACTGAATAGACCCTGCATATGGTATGTTCGATATGGTATAATATTAATCGATAATTGATATTGATATATAGCCAGTTAGCGGAAGTGTATAGACGAGCGAGAAATAAGTGTAAGTGTGAAATTTGAAAAGCGTGTAAGTAATCAGATGGGAACGAAAAAATATATATCATTACTGTGGGAGCCTGGCAGTATTCTAGCTTTTACTATATGGGGTAAGCCACACTTCTGCCTTTTATTCACAAATCGAATTGCAAAGTGTGAATATACCCGTCTGTATTTTTAAACCCAGGGTCTAAAAAGGCAAAGCAGTGCTAATACTATTCAGGCTCACTACTCCTACCGCTTGTGGGCATCCACAGTCTGAGCCGGTACAATATTTGCATGCCCTGGCATGGAGTCACCTGCAAATTGCTTGTGCACAGAGCCTGTGGTTCGTTTTGGTGTTGTCCAACTTTGCAGAACGTTTTAAATTTCATTAAATCTGTTCACTTCGTTTGCCAATGCAATCAAGAAAGTTGGAAAAAAAAATATAAAGAAAACAACAACAACAAACGAAATTTCAGTTACCAAGCCGCATTTCATTTGCAACGCCTCAAGTGCTGGAAATCTACTTAGATCCCATTTTGTTTTGTTCTGTTCTATTTTATCCTTAGCACCGACCAGAGTCAGTGTTGGTAAGTCAGGCTCTGCCTTCTGGACAAGTGGCGCTGCTTAACCTTATGTAATTAACTTGCTTTGCAGCTTGTTTTTCCTTCGTCGAATTACCTTCTTTTATAAAGGGTTCATCAGCTAACTTAAATCGTTTATTTATCATCACGAATAGAATGATACACGTTTTTATTTAGTACACATATCTGCTGTAACACAGACCTCTTAGCTGTTTGCCTATAACACATTTATTTGGTAATTTGAACTGCAAGCTGCAAGCAACAAATTAAAATCGACAGAGCATTTGTAATTCGTTTTAATAATTTATTTTTTCTCCCTTCACTTTGAACTCATTCCGCTTGTTTTTCCAGAGTTTTTTTTCTTAGTTTGATCCACTTTACGCTAGGATTTTAGTTTAATTTCTTGCAGTTTTTCTACGTTATATTTTCTGTCTTTTTTTTCTTCGCTTTTCCAAAACGCTCCTGGAAAAGCAAGAGGGCTCTGGGGTAGCGGCATGGGTTACAACTGAGCCGTTGAGTTTGTGTTGCGCTTTCGCTTTTCTCTAATTTCTTTGCGCTATTTTTCACAATTTGTTTTTTTTGTTTTCAATTTTTTACTTATTTTATTTTCTAATGTTTTTTCTTTGCTGTTGCGCCCGCTGCTCGGCGTTCTAAGTGAAAAAGTAAACAGAAATCCATTAGCTTGGCAATCATTGACGGCGCCGACGTCTCCCTAATCCCCGAACCCTGTCTGTACACATAACATATATGAGTGTGTGTGTGTTTGTGTGTGTGTGTGTGTATATATATGTATGTGTGGTTGGGTGCAAATGAGTGGCAGAGGTCAGTGTGGCTTTTATAAATTGCTGCCATCAGCGAATTTGCTCCACTTTTTCGCTCGCATTTCGCTTTTCCGGGTTCCAGATCGAAAGCGACAATATTTCAGCAATTTATAGCAGACATAGATAGTACATAAACATATAAACATATAAGTATATATACATATATGTACACATACTGCAGACTTTATATATTTGTAATGTTGAATTCATGAGCAGAGAGCATAAACAAATAAATAATAGAACGAAACTTAAAGCTAATTGAATGCACTTCTATTCGATATCAATTTTATAGCCTAGATCTACAGAGGCACGGATGTGCTCCTTTAGATTTATATAGCCATTGCGCAGAGACTCCTGTGTCAAAAACTCCTTCACCTTGGACTCATTGTCGCAGAAGACCAGATTGTCTGTCAGATCGATGAGATTCTGTAAATGCGCCGGAAATCTGTACAGTATCAAGAGAGTTGAGCTCGAAGCATCCGCTTGACGGCACAAATCACTCGACAACTTTGAGATGCCCTGTGCAGCCGTATAATCCAGTCCAGTAATCTTGTGCCCATCGATTACGACCGTTATCTTGAAATCTGCCTGCGTGCAGGCCTTTAACACAAGGCCCCGCAGATGATTGATGGCCGGAAAATAGATGCCATTGCCGGGCACGACCGATATGTACTGCATGTCATCCAGTTCCTGTATCTTGACCAGTATCTCGGGACGTGCCCACAGGAAGAGCAGGTGCAATGCTGTCACTATGATGCTCACAAACAGACCCACCTCAACGCCAAATAGCACACACACACAAAAGCACAGCAGCCATATGCAGAAGTCCCTCTTTGACTCCTTAAACAGTCGCCGGGGCAGCTTAAAGTCCAGCAGAGTAAAGATCGAGCATATCAAAATAGCCGCCAACGTTGCTTCCGGTATGTAGTTAAAGTACGGGCTTAAATATCCCAGCGCCAGCAATACAATCGCTCCTGCAATTCATGCGTCCCATGAATAATTCACTTTGTAGTTAGTTGGTTCAATTTAACTTACCCAGATACAGGTTGGCCATGGGCGTCTTTAGGCCGCAAGCCGTGCTAATGGCATAGCGCGTAAAGGCACCCGAGGAGGGCATCGCCTGTACACAGGAGCCAAAAATATTGCAGAGGCCCACGGTGAGCAGTTCGTGATTGGTGTCTACTAGACCCTTGGGTGCTGCAATGAGAATGAATAGAAATTAAAAGAGTTACACCGAAAATAATGGGTAGAAGCCTAATAAGAAGAAATAACTAGATGTTGATTTTGTAAATGTATTAAAATATCATCTAAAGGCATTTTTTTTTTGTGCTCTCTTATTTCTAGTAAATATTAAAAGAACTATAGGGATAAGAATGGTCATTATGGTATTTAATGTTCATGGAAACAAAAGGATGGAATGTTCCAAATTTACTTGGAGACCGTCAACGTGGAATACAAATTAGTAGAGCTTCTTAAATTTATTTGAGGATTTCAATATTGCATGGCTTCTCTAGGAAAAACATCACCTGGGATATCGTTGATCAGACTGTACAAAATAAACGGATGTCCCTTACCTACCAAATGATGCCGACAGGGGAATAAAAGTGAGTATACTTACTTAACTTTCCAATCGATATATTAGTTAGAATGCCCACAATGGGTATGACTATAATGCCCACATTTAGCTCGCTCAAGACCTCCCAAAATGTGTATGTATGTTCGGGAGTTTCGATGGTTAGACTGGGCACCGTAAAGTTTGGCAAGCTGGATAGAGCATTCGAACTGAGGGCATAGGGCAACTTTTCCGTATGGCCCAACCAAACGTACGACACAATCGCAGCAATGAGCACAATGAGGGTATTCCTCGAGGTAGATAAATAGCGACAACAAATGCGCAGGGCCTTGGGACGTTTCTCATTGCGTGGTACACGTTCCAATAGCTTTAAACGATAAACAAATATTGTATTAATTGTCCTTGGAATAAAATTTGATGAGCTTACCTCTAGCAGTAGTAGAAACACGATAGCACAAGATCCCATAATTAGATCGCCCATGTTGGCCTCGTTAATGCGTGAGCTGAGGGTTTGCACCGATTTAATTAGACCCGGTACTAAGTACTTGATGCCCAGCAGGACCTTGATCTGAGATTCAATTACTAGTACGGCGGTAGCCGAGGAGAAGGCTTTGATCACTGGCATCGATATAAACTCAAATATGAAACCTGCAATGATAATAATATTAGTCATTCATTAAACAGTATCAATTGTTAAATGCACAATTAACGCACAGGTGTCAATTCGCTAGTATTTGCATTTTATATTATTTGCAGTAGTTATTGAAGTAGATTAGATTTGATCGGTTGTTGTTGTTTGCAAAACTCAAGTGTAACAGGTCACGAATCGTTCGTAGCTTAGCCATTATCATTGTAATTACTGATTAACAACTTCATTATAATTGCTACACTTTCCATCCGTTCCACAACACGCTAATTGCTTAGACCAATACATATTTCACAGTCCAATAATCCAAAAAACACATCATCTGCAACTCAATTTAATATGCCTGTCACTCGGCGAACACGCTCTCAATTACTATAGCTTGTTGAACTGCCTCAAATCGGTTTTGCTCACTTGCACACCCAAGTTCATGGTAAATTAAATTGCGGCAGACAATTGATGAGAATACAGACAGAGAGACAGTGAATGACAGAGATACAGAGAAAGAGAGAGAGAGAGAGAGAGAGAGAGAGAGAGAGAGACTGATCATATTTTTTCTTTGTATATTATTTATATATCTAACTATGGAGAGTTCATAATGCACACAATACGCTCCCATTATATATTAGAGCAATCTATGTCATCTAAAGCATCTCACTTAAGTCAATTGACTCTGGTTATAAAAGACCCACGCTTCTTGAAATTCTTACCGCATACCGGTAGAGCACATGCTATAGATACAGCTGTACGTGTGCTGCTAATGATCTTTAAATAACAGAACTTTTCATAATGCATAATTGTTTTGCAAATCAAAAGGAAGATATTGTAAACAATTTGAACACTAATGAAATGAATATAAATAAATGTCAAGTTTTACTCACCCATGCGAAGAAAGCCCATTATGATCTGAACAATTCCGCTGAGAAAGGTCAGGAGAAAGGCAAATTCCAAAGGTCGTCCCACGGTGAACTGAACACTAACCAGGGCCACCAGACTGGTGGGTCCAATGATGACCTTATCGATGGAGCCGAAGATCAAATAGATCAGAGGTCCGATAAATGCTGAGCATAGGCCATAACGAGCCGGTAGACCTGCTAGCAAGGCACAGGCAATGCTCTCCGGTATAATCGTGAGGCCCAGCGTAATGCCCGTTATAAAGTCATCGATACCCCATTCCATATTGTAGGCGGGCAACCACTGCAACACGGGCACATGGCGCACTATAGCTCGTCTCCATTTACTGGGTGTTGGCGGCTTAGTGGAATTCTCACTAGCACTGGGAACTGTTGTAGTATGATGTGCATTGGAGAGTAGACGCACTTTGGTTGCCCGATCCTCCTGGGGCTCCTGTTCTAATTGCGGGTACATGAGCGAGCTGTGACTTCTCTAGGTGAGATCCGTCTGTCTTTGACGAGTCGTGACTTGATAATGCTGCTGATAGCAGATGTCGAGTGCCTGATGAGCGCTTTTTAAAATAGCAGCTAGCATGGGACAGCTCCTGACCACCCACCGCCCACCGATTGTACTCCGCATTGTTTGCTTTAAGTATCAGAGCGTAGCTCAGAGTCTCAATTTGCGAGCTGCTAGATACAAATACAAATCTACAGCTTGAGCTACATATATTATCAATTCGTTTGAAATGTATTTTTTGCTCTTCAGTACCGTTTCTTGTGCTCTTGCTCAGCTTCTCTTAACTGAATTGAATTTGATATCATTTTGATCGAATTGATCGTACAAATTGTTAATACACACAGATGCTAACTGTTCTCTCTACCTGAGCTTGATCGTGGCTAGCCGTACCAGGGGCTTGCCCTTCTTCATATGCGTATACAGAAATTATTTAATTCAATTGTAGCGTCATCCAGGCTGACACTTTGGTACTACATGTCGCGCTTTATGAATGGAATTGTTTGCCCAGATTTGCTAATTGCTCGTTAATTGAGAGCGTTGGAATTTGTTTTTACACCCCTGCGCCCCCATCTATTTTGTCACGAAACAAAACACCCGACATGTCATTTATGACAAGAGTGTGCAAATTTTTCATGTGACACAACGGAACAAAAGACTTTCTTCGTATATTTTCCTCAAAAATAATGTCGACTTTGACGTCAGCGTGAATGTTTGCAAATTATAAAATTTCGAGTTCTTTATATTACATTAAATGTTTCAAAGTATAAATATAAATATCAAGTTTATTATTTATATCAATTACATACTTTTGCTATTATTTTAAGGTACTCTTATCAGCATTTTATTGTTTGCTGTTTCTGAAACTGTGAAGCAACGGCTGCAGCCTAATTATGGGCACACATGGCGTGTGATTAATATTTAGGCTGCGTGCTTTTTCATTTAATGTTATCACTGTTCAGTGCGTTCTCATGTTATTTTTTCGAAATATGCAAATAAGTATTCTTGCCTTTTTTATTTTGGCGCAACAAAATACAAAACTTTGGCTGTTTCGAAATACGTTGATGTCAAGAATAAACATGAAAAAGCGTAATAAATTTTCTAGAAATTTTTGCTAATGCAAATTCAAGTTACAAAGTTCGAAGGGACTTGAACGCATTTCTATTTGATGTTTTGTCATATTTTTAATGTTAAGTGCGAAGTTTGTCACAGTTAAAATATTAAGAATTAATGCCAATGTTCTGAAGTGTCATAATTTTAACAATATTCTGATTCTATTTGCATAAAAGATTATTTTACTCATCGAATTTCAGTGGGGTATAACTCTACTCATCAAAATTCAATTATTTAACTCAGATGGAACATGAAATGTAAACCCTTTGTTTGGATATGCAAAAATTAACTTTATTAATTTAGACTTGTACTTAGAATTAAGTGTTTTCAAATTTCGTTACACACGAAAGATGGGCGGCATTATCTCATATTTGCATAGAATTTCAAAAATCTGGATTATTTTGAAAGCGGCTTATGATAAAATATATCAGCATTCGCATCTGCTAAGCCGCTCATTTGTAATACAAAATCTGTTATTTCGCCTATGATAATTTTGGGCATTTGTCTACGTCTGTCTGTCAGTCTTTCCGTCTCTCCGTCTGCCTACGTAATGTTTATTGTTTATGGATTTAACTGGTGTGTTGCCATGCAAAATGCCAATGCAAATCCCATTTTAATCACAGTGAATAATTTGCATTTCCATGGAGTACCGGCAAAATGTATAAATAAGTGAATCCATCAAAACAAACCCCAATTGCTATAGACGCATATAATTTTGCAAATGTTTTCCTTGTTCACGTAGCAAAATGAAAAAAATTTAATTCAAAACAATTACCGCTAAATGCGTTTGCATAACAACTGCAATCCGTAGACTAAATAGTTGAAATCGTTATGGAATTTGTATAACGCGATACGCAGTTGGATGTATCATATGAAAAAGTCAAATGAGAAATGGGAAACGAGAAATGGAAAATGGCAAATGCATATGTAAATGATATGGGAATTGAAAATCTGTACAAGTTGTTGCAAATTTGCACAAAATCAATTAAATTGAAATGCAAATGCAAATGCGCATGCAAAATCACCACAAAATTAGCCCTTAGGCAGCGATGAATGATATCAAAATGTTTTTCCAACAATAACAAATATCCAAAAACTTTGCAGACGAACTACCAGGCGCATAATATATATATAATGCACGCAAATAATCTGAAATGAAAATTGTATTCATCTTTCACTTGGCCTATATGAAAGTTGTCTAAACAAATGATTTATATTGATATAATGTATCAAACAATTTGTTTTTGTTATCAATAACAAGTTTTGTTACTTGTTAAAAAAGTTTTTATTTTTTATTTTATTTTTTTTATTTTATTTAACAAGACATACGAGGTAATTCATCCCCTTTATAACCATAGTTTCTGTTAATTCAGCCCAAAATATTGGGCGCGAATTGTTTAACAATCATTTGATTACCTTATTATTATTTTTATTTAATCCGAAAGAAGATCAAATTAAAGTTAACATCTCCACAAAAAAGTCGTTGCAAATCCAATTTCACTGTTATTACGATAGCAATACGTGTTTAATGACTTCGATAGATCATAATTTGTAGGAGAGATTGTAAGACCTAAAGCAGTTCATTGCAACTTTCGTGTAATGTTGGCAAATGCTTATAGAATTCGCACGTACTTTCACTTACAACAACACCAATAACAATAAAAATAACAACAACAAGAGCAACAGCAAACAACTGGGTCTAAGGAAAGTTTATAAAATGATGCACTTAAAGTTATTATTTCAGCCGATTATTGCAACTGCCACGACGCACGATTGCACATTTAACGACGCCCTTACACTCCTAGAGGCTGTGCCCCAGCCCAGGCATATTTAAATGAAATTTTAAGTGCAGCACCCAACACCCAACATCCTACACCCTACACTCAACACACACCTACGCACCCACTCTCACCAACTCACATACAGTTTTAGTAGCAGACAGCTGAATTGGTAGCTGGTGTTTTCTAGCTGATTATTATTTCCAGGCACACTTCGTTGTGGCATTATTATAATGACTGTTGCAGGCAAAATTCAGAACGCACCTGACTCGCATACACTGTTGAAAGGAAAGTGGAGGAAACGTTGCCTTTCCATCCTTAAGCCACACTCGGACACGGACAACTGGCAGCTAATGTCCTGCCAGATGTTGGCATTCTTCCATTAGTCTCGACAAACAAAACCAACTGACATCTGGACGGTCAGGACTCGACTCTACAATGAGTCTCTAGATGGCGTTGCAGTTGTGTCTACAACATTTCAAAGTTTTTGTTTGGTCTGGCCTCTGGACTCTATGCCAGACATTGTCTGACAAAACATAAATGTCAAATTATATATATGCAACAATTTTTAGATTTCACTTATGCTGAAAGTATTTATATTTGTCGGCATTTGATGGCAGCGGGATGTTTATTTATTTGAATGTAGCTATCAAAAATGGCTAACAACGTTTAAATAAAATGTATATATATAATAGTTTTTGTTCTATTATATATATTGGTGGTTGCCATTAATTAAGGATCCTATACCACCCTCACTCTATTTCTCTTTCTTTCTTCGACTCTTATTATAATTGTGGAAGTAAATCTAAACTTAAATCAACCTAATATAGTGTAAACTATATAGATCATATAATTTCGAGCATAAAAAAATTAATCTACATTTTAACATATATCTTAAGCTAATTCTTGCACTATATATATATAAAATATTTATAATAAACAGTTAAATCAAATTAATTATTACGATTCCTGTCTTTAAATTAAATATTCAATAATACACACTTATCATATTAAATTACACAACCATACGATACTAATTAGCTGTCAAAATCAACTTGAAACAGCGTCAAATATATTGACAAACATACAGCACACCTACGTACACCTACACACATTTACACACACCTAGACAAACACATCCCGCACACACAACAATTAAAAACAATTAATTAAGTTTAACCTCAAGCACAATGCCGAGGGCGAAGAGTAAAGCCTAAAAAACCGAGCAAACTCGTCGAAAACATTTAAAATGCCAATTACAGTACCAGATAGAAGAAATTGACAGCTGCAGAGAGGGAGGATGTGTTGAGGGGTGTTGCTGTAAATTGCTGTAAATCCAGGGTAAAGGCCTAAGCCTAGGCCCTTACCGACAGCAAGGGTGGGCGTTGGATTTGGGCTTATACATACAGACGTCATGTGTTTGGCATTGGCATTTATTTCTAACGAGCGACATGATCATAAAAATAAACGCAAATATAACACAAAATGCAAACACAGGTGAAGTGGAGTGGCTTAGTTTTTATTTTTACACCTGTTTACAAAACACACGGAGAAGGGGTGAGAGAGAGAGGGGGGAAGAAGAAGAGAGAGAGAGACAGAGAGAGAGAGAGAGAGAGAAATAGTATATAGAAAGGTGGCATAATGCTTGGTAGAGTCGAAATTTGACTGTGCCAGCACGCACACAATTAAATTTCCGGTAGAACACCTAACTCCAGGTGTGTATTGGTGTGTGTGTGTGTATTTAGTGTGTTTGTGCTTCCAAAAACACTTTTGGTATTCGTGCCAACTTTTTTTGTTGTTTTTTTGTTTTGCTTTTTGTTGTGGGCTGCATGTTTGAGCCATTAAAATTACGCCTAACAACACTCGTAAAAATTTTCGGCTCACACGGCGTATGAGCATTTTCATCTCTTTTGCCGCACGTTTCATTACAAATCCATGGCACGTTTGCCAACGGCAATAGACACACACACACTCTGATACTAACAGAGACGGAACAATTTTCAATATTTGCCACACACAAGCTACGGTGGGCGTGGCAGGTGGCGGAAATAATGCGGCGTCTGTCAAAATTGGCAAAATCGTCGCCGCCTCGTTGCCCTTAACTAAAAATCAAAGGCGTCGCATTTGAGTGGATCTCTGTGCCACTCACTCGTTCTTTCTCTCTACACCTCTCCGCACCATTCCTCTTCTGTATGTATGTTAGCGTTGCGGCAGGGGCGTGGCGCTCGTGTACGTGCACCATAATATTTTGTTTGTCTACACACGGCGTATACGTAATATTTGCTTAGCTTTTATTATATGGGCAATTGCCAAACGCCATAACATAAAATATCTCAGTACATGAAGAATAGAATGGAAGAGATACAGAAAGAGAGAAAGAATAAACACAAAATATTAAAATAAAATTTGGTTTAATTTGAAATTTTGATTTCAATTTTTATTTTATGCCTACGCCAGGTGTGTGCTTGCTCTGTGAGATATGTGATAACATTTTAATTATATTTAGTCTATGGCATGGGTGCAATTTTTTCTCATCTTAAACATTTGACGTAATATAATTGGAATTTTGATGAAGATGGCTTGAGCTACCAAAGTTGAGCCCAATATAATTTAGAGCTTGAAGTTTGAAATTCTTTTCAAAATCTTTATTTACATTATGTAGATTAGCATTCGCTTTTAACATGTTTATTAGCTCAATATGGACAAACTTAATACAAAAATTTCCTTTTCACATTCTTTTTAAAATATGCACTGGAACTTATGAAACTTTATAGTATTTCCTGTTTGCAACACGACTCAAAACATAATTAAATTTAAAGCATGTGTTTATCATTGTTGAATCTGTCATTATTTTTCACATGGTTTTATCACAATTCTTAGAATAATATTTCTTCTATCAATAGGTCTTATCTGCAGTCTAATTAAAAGACAATCTCTTAGTGAATACGACTTCATGTGATTTGTGATATAATAACCACAAGCATGATGACAAATCCCAACAAACATGAATGGAGAAAGCGAAATGACTCACCCCAGACAATTGACGTGAATCAGCAGCACCCAATCAAAAGTAATCTGCAAAAGATAGAGAGGAAATCGAAACCAGTGAAATGACAAGAGTTTAAATTATTAATTAAAGCTGCTAGTGGCATTTTCAATTAGTATTATCTCTGAAGCAAAAAGCAAATAGCTGATATTGAAGTTTAATAAAAATAGGCAAACATATGACATATTTTTTAAAGTTGATTGAAAATTAATGGTTAGAGCCTTAAAGTACTTGTTACTTGACCTTTCCCAGCCTATAAAAGAGATAATTAATTATTTAATTCACATGATATCTCGGACTTACATTTTTAGTTTGTAAATAAGAAATAGTCATTAATTGATATTGATGCAAACAGTAAAATTGTTGCTTAATTATTACCCAAGCTTCGATACGTCAAACTGTATGTAGCTCCCTGGCAATAATGTGACAGTTTTGGGAGAGAGTATCATCATCCTGCTCATCAGCATTGACCACAACAAAGGGCCAAGATGGACCCAAACCCGAGCGTTCAGCTAAGCTGGCTGAAACACCGCACAAACAAAGGACATCCTCCAATCAACGCTAATAGCAATCGTCCTCGCATTGGGTCCCTGTATCCACAAACATGTTCAAAGTACTTGGAAAACCCGAAAGCCGAAATGCTCAAGGTACAAACGCAGGCACACTCATCTAACGCATACACTGATAGAGATGGGTGACTCGATTTCAGATACAGAGAGAGAAGGAAATAAATACATAGAGAGAGAGAGTAAGATACACAGGGTAGGGAGAGGAAGCACTATTAATTAATTTCCCAGTCATTGGCACTGCAGGCCAAAGTCATTGACAGTAACATCAACGTGTATACATACACACACTTTGACATTTGATTCAAAGTCAAAAACCAATACTCACCCAATCGAAATTACAGGAGATCAAACTGTCAACGTATGGAATAGGTATTCAATGAAGCGGGTATAACTATCCAAAGGTATTTGCTGTGGCTGAGATTTCAAAAAATAGTTTTAACTAAGCACAGAGAAATTGGATAGAGAGGGAAATCACTTGAAAGATTTAATGCTAAGCTTTTGTATCAAACAACTTATGATATTTAAAGAAACCAAGTTTAACAGATTTAAACTAATGTTTTAAGCCCTTTGGCTTTAAGTCTAATTATGTTTAATGTATAAAATATTTCAAGGTAAATGAAGTGCATTTTCTGAACAATTGGAGCCCAACTTATTACTGCAATTAATTGAAATGTATTTATTGTAGAGAATGCAGTTAAATATAATAGTTTTCTAATTGATATCGCTTAAGGGTTTTTTCTTATCGAGATTAATGCAATTATTTTATCTGGAACCTAATGAATCACTAAGGGGAATTGGCTGACAATGAAAACTCATGTCAATTGTTGTCAAGAAAATTTACTTAGAGTTCAACAGTGGCTGCCATCCACAAATAACACTTAAGGCAAGTGTTGGTAAATACCAAAGTGCCTGGCTATGTGCTCTACTGGAAAGAGGGAGTGAGAAATACGTAGCGATGCTATCAAATAAATTGAAATCTTGCAAAATTCTGGCATACAAATGCTCGATGTTTGTCTTAAATTGTGTAGCAGCTCGACTAGAGTTTAGTATGACTGAGTAGCATTTATGTATGTAGATGTGAATATATATATTGTCTGTGTTTGTATGAGTATAATTGAAGTGGGTAATTTATGTGGAACTAGGAGCAGCTATCATGCTGTGAAAATTGCAGCACTTGAGTGCGCATTTGCATAGATTTGACTGTTGCCAAACATACAAAAACAGAATTTGATCTCCAGTCGAGAGAGCCAAACGTATTTTGTTTAATTGAATGTGTGGATATGTATCGTTATGTGGTGTGGATGTGAGTGCGGTTGTGCCTGCACTCAGATGGGGTAATTGAATGAGTTCAGGCCTAAGTCATTTACATTCAATTAACAGTAGTACATCCTGCCCCATAGGTTTCTAGTAGTTGTATCTAATTGCATCTAAGTATGCTGGAGATATAGCTAGTCCAACTCAATATTATGACTTTGCACCTTATGCATAAATATTCATTACAATGCCATAATTTATGCTCATGATGAGTGCTCGTATTCGAGTCTAGATAGAATTGCTGAGTGTACTCAAATTATACATATCTATAGCTGTATATATAACTTTTTAGAGCATTATGAAGATTGGTCTCGATTGTAGCTCGCTCTGATTGAGCTGCATAATTATTTAAGTGAATTCGACAATAACTGGAAATTTTGTTAATTTTACTAAATCTTTAAGTTATTTTCCTTACGCAAACGACACCTTTGACTCGATACACAGAGCCTAAAACAAAAGCAAGTTACGATTTTCATTGAATATCAACAAAGTTAACTTCTTGGGTTATTGTTATTATTGGCTTTGCGGAGGCAAAGATTTTAGCAGCTACTTAATCGTTGTAAACTTGATTTCAATGTATCAGACAACAACAATACCAATAACAACAATGTCAAGTCGGAAACGAACGAGAAGAAGAAAAAGAAGTAGACGCTGAAGCACAAGATGAATAACAACATCAACAACTACAACTACAACATAAGAACTCTGAGATTGTAAGCAAACAATGTAACCAAATTGTATCAACAAATAAACATAAACAAACGAAGGACCGCAACCGAGGCAAATCGAAGAAACAAGGCACAAGGAATTGGTTCCATGGTGTTAGGGTAGCTGAGACCACTTGAGAGGGGGTGTGGAGGCCTGATGGATGGGGCTTTGCCGCGGGGGTCAAGTCGCAACAAAAGAAATCGTACACAGTCTAAGTGGGCAAAGCAGAAGGAACAACAGTAGTAAGGACTTGCCCTCTGGATGCGTGTAAATGCTACAGCAAGAAAGTGTTGGGTGATTTAGTCCTTTGTTATCAAGTGTACATATATATACATATATGTGTGTGTAAGTGTTTGTTTTCTGTGTGCAGTTGTGTTGATTGAATCGAGCCAAATAAACAAACAAGAAATCAGCAGCAATGCCACAAGAGAGCTTCAAGAACCTGCCACAGTTAAGCGGGTACTGATAAGTGCATAAAAATCAGTACTGCTCTTAGCTCTGATAACTACGACTTAATGAAGATAATACATGTTCTCAATTCAACTTAAAGTCAACTAACTAAAAGGTTCACAATATAAATTTAGTCGAATTTCATTGTGCTTAATTTAAAAGGTAAAATAAAAATTAAATTTCATGTCGGTGAGTATAAAATGCTTCTAAAAATAGCCGCAGTCATTTAGAAAAATCTAGTCGAAAATATTAATATAGAAATTTCTACTTTTACCCGCTACATCCAAGGGTAGCAGATAGTCAAATTTGGAATATTTTCTGTGTGAAAAAAGTAGATTTATATTGTAGAAATACCGGATTTATATTGTAGAAATACTCCATCATAAAATAAAATTAAACTCAGCTCACAAACTGTGTGTGATTCTGTCATTAAGTGTTGCATTTTCTCTATGTCCTCATATATATCCTCTCATATATGACAAGTCACAAGACTCTCAACATTTGCGTTCCATTTGCTATTCACACTCCTTCAGGTCGATGTCGAAGTGTTTAGTTTTGCCAGTGACATATCAGCTTGGCTTGTTTTGTTATCGTTATCAGCAGACAAGTTGAGCTTGATAAAAATACAAACACGTTTGTCAATTCAAGTTCACACAGGTAACAGCTATTATATTTGCTATACCATTGGAGGTCTGCATTTGAAATGAAGTGAGTTGAGATTCGAGAATGAAATGTGTGAGTACAAAAAATAACTGTGAGAGTATGGCTATAAATAAATACGCAAAACTTCCATTGAAAACATATACTGAACATTATTTAAATCTATTTTTTGTTTGATTTCTATGAAAAACTAAATGTTAACATTATTGACAAACCATATCACCATCAATTGATAAATTGTTACAGGTGCAAAGGCATAATAAATATTATTTATTCTTTATATTATGGCGATAACTACCTGCTGTAATAATCGTAAAGCTTTATAATATTGATTAGTATTTAATCAATCAATGGTAGCCATAATGGAAGCAATTATTCCACTTAAGCGATATGATAGTTCAACGATATCGATTGAGTAAAAACTAAGCGAATTAATTAATAGCCTGGCGAATCATAAAAACATAAAAATCCAATTGCGTATAGATCAGAGGGACGTGAGTGATATTGAGTATCAATCAGTGGCAGTTCCATTATGAGAACTAGTGTCTCTGTCTATAGATAAGGCCGTGTCTCGCCAAAAAAAAGAGAACAACAAACACAATACTATTGACGGTGCGTGCATGGGGCGTATGATTGATTTACAAGTTGCTTGTAAATTAGAAAAATACTCATAGTTGTTGTGCGAGGTTCTCGTATGGCGTTGTGGGCGACCTGTTTGCTTATCAAAATTTATCTATTCTTTTTTTGCACTCTCCGTAAGTGTGACCGTATATGTGTGTGGGTGTTCAATGTGGTCTTATCTTATCGCCTGAGCATGCTTTTGTACATGTCGGGGACAAATTAAAGCTCCGATATTGCTGAAATGTTAGTTCAATGAGAAAATAACTAAAGCACATGATATCTTTGGTTTTTTTTTATGTTGTTGTTTTTTGAGTTTTTTGTTCACTAGGAGTGCTGTTTTATTTCATAGTTTTCGCCTAGATGCGTCATTGATATTTTGTTTTGTTGACACAGTTCCATTTTTGCTTTTAAATAAACACTAAAAACTAAATAAAAGTCGGACCAATATACTACATAAAAAGTTAAGGTGTGTGTGTGTGTGTTTGTGTATGTGTGACAATTAGCAAAGTATTAACGATTTAATTAAGTTTTACTCTTTGATTTTCCTCTCCTCTTCTTCGGCTATCTCTTTGAATTTAATCCTTAGTGCATGTTGAACAGCGTCAGAGCCAGAGCTACAAAGCCAGAGATCAAAGGCAGCATCTGCGATGCCGAGTTCCTGGTGCAGCTGTAATTAGATAAGGTTTAAAATAAATGATTAATTAATTACATAAATGTGTTCATTCCAAGGCATTCATTTTTAGATGTCAAGCTCAACATTTGAACTATATACTATTGAGATTCTATAAAAATCGAGTAGTAAAAAGTTTATCAAATGCTTTGAATGAATTCAAACAGAACCGTTTTCGTATGATTCATGTCTAAGACTCATTTGAGTCTATTTAAATGAAATTCCATTAGGTGCAACTTACCCCTGTTGTGTGATGTTGCTGTAGGTATTGTTCTTGAAGTTTAGGTACAGCTTGGAGGCTTCCTCATTGGCCTGGTTGATGCCGGTGTCATTAAAGTTGAGGCTACGGGAAAGAATGAAGCCATAGCTGGTGCTGTTATCCGTGGCATTGCTATATCCACAGCCGACCAGGTAATTGTTGTTGTTGTACAACTGCAGCAACTTAATGTGCACTGGCTTCATCTGACCGGCAAAGGTGACGTTGTAGCCATCGGTTGAGTTGGGTGTCAGTTGTACCTGGACCTCGGGCTCATTGACG
Organism: Sphaerogastrella javana; assembly: GCA_037040025.1. Taxonomy (NCBI): domain Eukaryota; kingdom Metazoa; phylum Arthropoda; class Insecta; order Diptera; family Drosophilidae; genus Sphaerogastrella; species Sphaerogastrella javana. The sequence goes on from JBANCZ010000492.1 coordinate 24,567, forward strand.
TTCTGGTAAAGCGAGGTGGTGCTGCTCGAGTGTGTCACATTGATGCTAACGGTTTTGTTGTCGTTGACCAAAGCGACACGGAATTCCATGCAGGCATTCGTATTGTTACCCGGATTGCGAGCCACTTCCAACCAGTTGCCCACGAGCTAAATAACACAACAAAAAATGATACATAGTTTGATTCACTGAACTGGCATGCATCGGCTAGATTTAATGCCTTACAGCAGTGTTATTCCAATCCATGCTCTTCACAACATCGCTGCAGCTTTGAGGCCCTGTGGGTTGTGCATCCTGGGCGTAGACATTGCTGCTGAACAGAGCCAAGGTGGCCACAACGAAAATCACAGTTTTGTACATGATCGCGTTTTCTTTTTTTGTTAATTTATATATATTGGATCTTATAGAGGGGTATCTGTTCGTATCGTTGGGCTATCCACGCGCTACGGTTCGTTTGTAGATGATTCGTAATACTGTCGCTGCGCCCTTTGCATTGGTCTCTTTTATAGGCAGCACATGTGAAATATCATGTATCTTTTTTTATGCCTGTTCTTATCAATACACCCGCACATACACATACACATCGGTACGCACACACACACACACACACATCGGTACATACACACGCCCATACACAGCGCCGCAATCTTTTGCTGCAGCTTAGTTTTCGAGTCTGGCTGACGTCTCTTATCGCTCTTTTTGGCACTGAACGAATAAGAGTATCTATATGTAATATATGTACGTGAACTTTAATATTTATACATTATCATACTTATGAGTAATCATGGTAGCTTAGGTTATCATACAGTAGCTGCATGTATACGTATTCGATTCCACCATAAAAGTCCCCCCATTCTTTAAGACTCTTGAGCCCCTAATTGGCAACATGTGCCCTTAAGTTTCCGGCTTTATTTTAAAATATTTGTGAAATAAATATTTTCTGAAAATAAATGCATTGACTAACTAGTTAACATCGATTTCAATTTTTTTTCCAACTATATTTAATTAAAATACAATTAGACCGTATCTCCATCACGTATCATTTTTCTGCGTGTATTTGGTAGTGTGATAACATCATAGTTTATTAGCTAATAAAGACATCTAACAGAGTTATATGGCAAATTATCAACATATTCATTTAGCCAATAAATGCATAAATGTTTATAATTATGATTAAATAAAGGTTTTTTAATTTAATACAATCAATATTATGTAAAACAATCCAGCCAATGAATCATAATTATTTAAAACGCATATATTCGTCATGAATTTGCTTATAAATTTTGACACATCCGGTCTTATTTAAAGATTTTAATACTAAAGAATTCCCCGTTAATAGCACATTTATTAGTTGCACCTGCTTGAATAATGTGCTCTGATAACCCTCAACTAGCCAGAGCCCATAATGCATAATGCATTTTAGTCATAAACAAGCAAAATATTTGCTAAGATTAAAGCTGAATGAAGCTGCATATATGATAAATGGTTTATAATGAGTAATTGGATTTACTTCTACAAACATTCATTCTACATAAACGTACAAGATATAAGACTAAAGTAAAGCACTATATACTATATAGGTAAATATTCATTCAGCTGAAAATATCTATACAAAAGAAGCATTATCTTTTATCTAACCAGAGCCCAGTCACAGTTTCGAAAGGGCAATTTGCACCCGTACATGATATTGTGCAAAGTCTCAGGTCGTTCTGTTATTTTTATTAATAAATATTATCACTGTAAACGCGATTAGATAACGCAAATATTTAAAATTAAATATGTGATATATATCAAAATTATTTGCTAAAAAAGAAAATATATATATATATATGCATAAAGTAATTGAACGAAATTTGCGAATAGATAGAAATGTTCAAGTATTTGCTTCATTGATGATTGCGGATTTTCGGTTGATTGGTTTATGAGTGACAGCGGGAACCCCAAATATAAAGTACTAGGTGTTTTTTGATACAATCTATTAATATTCGTTAAATTGATAGAAAGTAATAACCGATGAGCGAGAAAGTATTTCCAAGAAATATAACTAAAATGCGCTCTTAAAAGATCTATATCAAATGCTTTCTTTAATATTAATTTTAACACATTATTGTGCCTGCCAATGGAATTTGTGTACTAATATCATTTTCTTGGTCTTATCAGTAACATGGACTGAGTCAGCATTGTGTGTATATAAAATAGATACAATTCACATCGAGCTATGCACTATATATAGTATAAATATGGAATGTAGGTATGCTTGCATGATTGTCTGTATACAAGTACTATAAACAGTCATAGACAATGCGCAGTTTTGATAAATTATAAATCGAGACTACGAGAATTGTTAAACAAAAAAAACAAAAAATACCCAAGAGTCAACTATTAATATACATACACTCACACTCGTTGGCAAAATTGACGTTGTTATCTCAAAGGTTGCCACTAACGAGCCCCAAAGTTCTGGCTCTATACACGAGTACGATTTCACCTGCACTCGGTACTCACCTGGTTCAATTATACAAATTAGGCGCAATTATTCTAAATGTTTATCGTAATAGCAATTGTTTACCAACACTGGTAATGAATCAGTTATCTATCTAGTCTTGTTGAGCATAAAAAAACCCCAGTGACACCAATTTGTATACCTTCTTAAGGTATTTTTAATAAAAAATCCAATTGGCAAAATGAATCAGATAGTTAAATATGTACATAAAATAACTGACTTTATATAGAAAATGATATTCTATAAATTTATTTATATGTTTATACAACAGATGAATAAATTATAAATATTGCTATTTAACAAGAAAATTTAAATAACCTGCCCAATCTTGAATGGATAATTAGAAAACCACTTAAATTAAATAGAAAATTGAACACAATATAAATATAAATGTGATCAATTTGTTTATTGTAAATTTCTTTATATTTGTATTAAATCATATTAACGAAAATTTAAATTTATTTAGTCAAAAAGTAAATAACCATAGCAAACACTGCATAAAACACCGTAAATGCCGTCGATGGTTGAGCGCCGTTACCTTCACAACTACAAAGATATATAATACTTTAGATGACATTGTGTAAATTACTATATGTAGGCACTATACTTACGTGTCGTCCTGTGTGAGCAACGTCATGGTGCCATTGAGGAAGTTATCGTATAAGGCCGAACTGTTGCTCTCCAGGTTATTTAAAGCCGTGGTGGAGAGGGTACGATTTCTGGCCAGGATCAAGCCAAAAGCAGTCGAATTATCGGTAGCATTGGTGTAGCCACAGATAAAAGCGTAGTCAGTGTAATCGGTATCGAGAACCTTAAATACCGTATAGGCAGTATAGTCGGGTGGATTCCAATAAGAAAAGTTGTAGCCATCGGGTGCTTCAGTAAGGTTTGCCACCGTCAAAGTGGCATTCATGGTCTGATTGACCCACGGATAGATGGGTGTATTCGAATAGGTCGTATCAATTGCCACATTGTTTTCCGGTTCATTTGTCACCGTTATGTTGATTTTAGTGCAGAAATTTACACTCACAGGTTGACGTACGATCTCCCACCAGACACCTGCAAACTATATAACAAACTTCGCATATAGAAATCACATCCAATTTTAAGAGTTCCCTACCTTATCCAGATCCAAGGCCATGCTACTGCTTACATTACAGGCCACAGGCACCGAAACCGTACCATCATCAGCTCGGATCGTATGACCCGAGATGAGCCACAGACCCAAGCAGAGCACTGCCAGACCCCACTTGTTGTTCAGCGTAGCCATTCTACAAATGGGTCTAGGATTCGGTTACCACAGTGTCTGACCCTCGCGTGGACGGTGGCAAATGGTAACTGCTCATAATTGACGCTAATGAGTTTGTAATTAATCATATGATATCATATGATATAGTACGCATATGAATGCAGTAATAATACAATAATTTATATTTATATTAAATGTAAAAATACCCTTTAAATTTTCTATCAACTATATAGTGAACCGTTTTTCCAATTATAAATTGATAATATTTTGGACTACAACTTTCGATTCCATTTCTTTAATTCTTACTAGTCCTTGGACTATATGGATACAGTTTGAGGGGAGGTTTAAGTGATATTTTTATAGCATAGATTTTTATAAATATGTATCATGTTTCCTTTCCATAGTTTAAATAATTCAAAGTTCATTCCATTTCATTCCCTACCCTACCGACTGATATATCTCAATATATCTGTTGATACCCTTGACTTATAACAAGCTATACAGTGTTGCTAAACGATTGTTGTTACAGTGTTGCTAAATGCCGTAATGAAGTCATAGGAGCGCGTGCACACACTACAGATTGGATCGCATTGCATCATGTGATGATTGACGGTTGAGCACTTAAGACCCACAAAGTGCAATTACTTTCGACCACGATAGTTCCATTCAAGTTGTGTAACTGTCAATTTGATATCGTATTGAAATTTTTTTCGGATTGATAAGTAAATAACATAGAATCACCATTGAAGTGGACTGCAAACAGTAAAACCTGTACACCCAGGCGCCAAATATATATGTATACTCATATATATACATCTCTGATAAACTTAACTGGCAACTTGACAACAAATTGGGCGTCATGAAAATTGAATAGAATTTTGGAGAATTTAAATAAAAATTATTGGAGAAGCATCGCAAAATTTAACAATAGTTTAAAGCAGTGTTGTATAATTTTGCAAAACATTTTCAATTTTCATCAACTGTTTCTGACACATTTTTTTGTGTGGGGGTTGTTGAACGCTATCAACAGCCCTTGTCAGTGTTGAACAACGCATGCAACATGTTCAGCACTAACGGTAAGTGCTTAAGCGAAACTTTTCGCACACTTGTAACTTAAAACAACAGTGAGGCACATTAATTTTAAACGAGTTTAGTTACAAGATTTCGAAACATGTTCACCCAAAGATACACAACGAGAGAAGTGGGTCGGGGTGAGGAGGTGTAGAAAAAGTGTTTTTTTTTTTTTTTTGGTACGGTTGACATACATTCAGAGTCAGTCGGTCATAGGCGTATAAAGGGCTTCCGAGACAACTGCCAACTTTTACAGGGGGTTACACACATTTGCAGTAGTTGTTAAGCTGCCACGCCCACACGAACGAACACTCGCACCCCTTGCCCTCAACCCCCAACAGCAGCTGGAACTTTGACAAGCAGGTAACTGTAACTGCGTAGAGCCCTGTTACTATTATTTAATTAAAAACTATGGAGAACTGAGAGTTATGCGAACACAGAAAATAAAAATCGAAAATAAAAAAAAAATAGAAAAAGGAGGAGAAGATGAGAAGAAAGTTGACTAAAGAGTTTTCCAGGCATGTCTTAATAATTTAATTGGGCAATGTGTGAAATTTTAATGAATAGACTATCTAAATATAAACTATATATATGAATGTGTGGGTATATGTGTATTTACACTCTGGGATCTAAAAGTTTTGATTAACCTAAAGTCGAGTTGAGCTCAACCATACAGAACTAAGTAAGGAGAGACTGAGTACTGAGAGAGTGAGTAGTGAGTAGTATGAGAGTGAGTAGTGAATAAGTGATATGGTGAGTATAGGAAATGTTATCTCTAGGCTAAAATTGTGAAACTTTTGCATACTATAATTACTTTTAGAGTTGCAGAAGTGCGCAAAATTACAATTAGCAATTAGCAACAAATACTTTAAACTTGATTCGAGAAAATAATTATATTTTTCGTCGTATTATCTTTTAATTATATCGTTTTCTTTTCGATATTATAGTGCCGTGTGAGTGTAAGTATTATATTTAAGTAAGATTCTTAGAAATAGTTTTCGATAAGATAATATTCACTATAAGAGTACATTTCTATATCTTGCGATCGTAAATTGAAAATTAAATAGACAATGCGTGGGTGGGTGAGGCCAATGAATCCATCATTATTTTGTTCAGTCTTCCGATAAGATATAACGCCAGATGACAGCATTTACGATAAATACTTGAACTCAACCCTGCAGATATAAATTCAATGACTTCAACTTAATTTCACATTTTTTTCATTTTATTTATTATTTTATTTTATATTGCAATTAAAATTGCTTTTGATTTTTTAAACAGTTTCATTTGATCTGAACCAGTGTTGTACAATGACTGCAGCATCTGTAGTGCTGAATAAGCACTATCAGCGCTTTTAATGCAGCTTTACTCATCTGTAAACGCTCTCTTTGTCTTCCAATTGCTTCCTCGCTCTTCCACTCTCTCGCTCTCTCTCTCTCTCTTTGTCAGATCAACTTTTACACGAAGCAATTGAATTTAAGAGAGCAACGCCTTTGCCTTTGCCTTTGCGCATTTTCTTCTTCTTTTTTTTGCTGTTTAATGAAATTGTGCAGTTTATTGGTGGCGAAAATAACACGAAAATTTAAATATTTGCGCAAATATAAATTAAAATGTTGATAACAGTGTTGAAACAAAAAGCGGCGTCTTTTTTTTCAAATGAGGAGCGCCGCTGCATGTGCTCATACACTGCGCGAAAAAAAGATTGGCTAGAGTAAAGACTTCTTATAATGTACAATAAAATGAATAATATATAATCATATACATCACAGTATGTAAAATTTGCATATAGTATATTGGACCAGTATCGATTGGAGATGAATCAGCATTAATGCATTGAAATATACAATACAATTGAAGTATTATTCTCCACATTCCTACTTTAGCGAAGTTAAAGAAATAACAATTGAATTAAAACTGATTTGTAAAAACTAAATAAATTTGATTATTGCCATTTCGCCAGTTTTGATCTAAATGGCTCCTAAGGGATTTTCAATTTTGATTGTGAACTATTTATACCCTGTGATCAAAAAGTACAGCAGAACAAGATTGTTTAACTTATGCAAACAATTTCAACAAATTCAACTTCTTCAGGCATGGTAAACCCCATACAAACAAGTAATATGAATATTATCGATAAATTTGTATCGTTTATCAGAAGTGGCACGTAGTATGAAAATGTACATCATGAATACATGAAATATATGAAATTTAATAATAAAATCATTTAATAAATTTATTGAAATAATGGCACATAAAAAACGCAAGATTTTTTGATTATATATATTATTATATATTATATTATATGTGCAATAATAATATGTGTCATAAATACACTGCAATTTTTGCGCTTTCGGCATTTTGAGCCTTTTAAAGTTGTCAGAGCTTTTTGCGCACGTCTATTTAATTTGCCGGCTGTAAAAAGAAAGTTGAAAGCTTCACTCTAATTGGCACACTTCATAAAAACACACGCAGAGACACACACACACGCACATGCATGCACGCACGCATACAAATACACATACATACTCACACACACACGCACACTTTCACTGCATGCATGCATTTAATTACCCAAATGCTTTGATGTAATCATCAACAGTGCGAAGCTCTGGAGTTAAGTTGGCAGCAGCACAACAACATGAAGATGAAGGAGAAGAAGAAGAGGAAAATCAACAACAACAAGAACAACAACAACAACTGCAGTTGCATATCTTGTGCTCAAGTCTGTGAAGAATTTTTCATGCCAATGGCAAACCGCAAAGTAAAGTGCCGAAGGCTGTATGAAGTCAGTGCATACACACACACACACACACAGGCACACTAGCACGGGTAAGCAAAATAATTAAGTTGTTTATCTTAATGCAAACATTTCTCTTACTGCAAGTAACTGTTAATTACACTCTGAGCGCTTTATGCAAAAACTACAAAGAGAGTAAGAGAAACAGTAAGAGGGACAACAACAACAACCAGAAGCAAAGGCAATGCAAACTTTGTATTAAAAATAGAACTAACGCAAGACACTCGCACTCCCACACATACACATACACAAACACACACACAAACGCATACACACAAACACAAACGCGTACACACAGTGTGTCACACACACACACACACTTTCTTTTATTCTCTTTCTCTTACACTTGCTCTCCCGCTGCCGATACCGATCCCACTCTCTTACTCTCGCTCACTCACTTGCTCTGCCATTTCTCAGCTTCTTGTGGGCTCTGCATTGCGCAAGCCAATTTAAATTTTAAAATAAGCACATTAACTGCATGCGGAAGCGCTAAAATAAACGCACTCACACACACACACCCACACTTATAGTCTCTTAACTCACACTCACACTCCCAACTGACACTCTCTTAACCCCCACTCAGACTCTCGATTTGCAATTCTAAGGCGCTCTCTTTAGGCTTGCTCCCTATGTCGCCTCTGTCCCACACACACACACACACGCGCGCATATTTAACTTGCTGTGGATTTACAGTTGTCCCTTTCTTGCTAACTTTGTCAAAGGCGCTCATTCAGTCTTTCCTTCTCCCACTTATTCAATCTAAGGCCAACAGGGACATCCTTCATATCGATACTGCTAGGCATGCAACTGTAAGATATTTTACCGGCAGAAGGTTCTCTAAGGCGCACAGTGGTTGCATTTCAATGCGCACAGTTTGAATTGGTAAAATGTGTAAATATTTGGTTTAGTAGATTAGAACAATAAGCCTCCCCCTCCCGCATAGTTAATTAATTAAATGAAATGGCATTAACTGTAATTATATGTTCATAATTTGATTTTAATTATTATCCATATCTGCTTATAGAAGAAGAAACTAATTGTTAATTGGTTTTACAAAAATTGATAAACTAACTATATCCAATTTATAATTTATTCATTTTGCCTTTTTTCATTACGCATAAGTGCTAATAATTTTTTAATTTAATTGATATTTAATGTACGATTAACTGCGCGTTTAACATTATAAATTCGATTAAATCGTTTATGTTTTTCTTTTTTTTTCGTGTTTAATTTACTTTGTTTTTTTTTTTATACCATATTGTTTATCGTTACTCTAGGATTATACAAAAAATTGCAGTTTCAGTATACGTAAGATCTGATAGCTGATATGCTGTTGGAAGTTTTTCAAAAACAAACAAGAACAGAGAATAGAATCTATAATCTTAAAATAATATTATATACAGGAACATAGTTCACATAGAGTTTGTAATCTGAAGATCGTAAATGTTTAGTTTAACATAAAAACGGCCTAAAATGTCAAGGATTAACAGTGAAGTTTATATAATATCAAAGATCTACAGCGATATTTTATGTCTTCTTACTATATACAGAGAGAGAGAAAGATAATGAGATAGTAAAAACGAGAGAGAGAGAGAGAGAGAGAGGTCTCAATTTCTATATTAAAAATGATTTTCATGATAGTTTTTGTTTTTGTACTGAGTATTGATAGTATTGGAAACCAGGTGTGCTATCTGACTTTCAATTCCCACAAAAATTGATATGTTATATTCGAATAAAACTAAAAATAAATTAAAAAAATATAATTTTTTATGATTTTAAGCAGAATTGATGGAAATATTAGTTGTATTATATATTATATAGTTGTGGCTTAGATTCCATTATTTCGATTATGATTTTAGAGAATTTGTATGGCTGTTCACTCGTTCAATGATTGTTCTTCTGCATTAATACTTTTCCATGGGGGGTATGTACGACTACTACGATATATTCAAAATGAAATCACAACAATTTCAGGGGAACTCTTAGCTAAAGCATATATATATATAGCTAGATCTATAGAACTATGGGTTTGGCTTTGGATGGAAATCGGAAATGTTATGTATAATCTTAATGCATAGTTTATTGCTTATATGTCAATATGTACAGCTTGGGGAGTTCCAAAAAGATCTAGTCCATATATGCATATATATAATATATATAATTATATAATGTTTATAATGCTACTAATTATAGGATACATTGCATTGTGCTCATATATATGAAATATTTAACATTCGCTCGCATCGTATTAGCCTCTTAAAGTGATCTAAGCTACAATTTTTTAAGGGTTTCATTTATTCATAATGGAGTTTGGGGGGGGGGGGGTGTATTTGTTTCTTATAGGGAAATAGTTCTCGCATGCTATTTACAGTATTGATACAACCTAGCAAGTGTTACGCAGACATATTCGGTCTGTCCGATTTTATAATAATTAAGGTTATGTTCTATGGATGTTCTACAAAAAGGATCACTCGATATACCTAATGGGTGTTTAAATAGTTGTACAAGCATTCTATAAGCTATTCAATTCGATTCGTTCTCTTATACCTTAATCTATTTCTATATGCGCTCCCTTTCATTACAGTTTATTGTTTTGACATTCAAGTAAAATATGTTCTCGTTTACGTTTTTTATTCATTAGCTTTCTAACAGTCTTTTTAGAGCCTTTTTCTCATTGCAAAAATGCTACGTTAAATGCAATTTGTTGCAGCTGTAAAACTTTTTTTTTTCACTCTTTTAGGTGTATATATTCTCAAGTAGCCGCGTCTATTTGAGCCGCGTCGGCCCCCCGGAGGAGCCAGAATCACCAAAAAACCGCAAAAAAATCGCCGAAAAAACG
>JBANCZ010000493.1:0-35017 GCA_037040025.1 Sphaerogastrella javana
AACTTGCTAAATGCACAACTATAATCGCTTAAAGTTCATCTCGAAAAATGTAAAACTATGGTAAAACGTGCAACTACAGCAAAATATGAATGAGATATAACCTTTAACCACGAATGTTGCAATAGTCATTCTGAAATATCAACTATATATAGTAAAATTTCATGCTTTGTTTCGAAAAGCACTTAAAGCTCAAACAATTGCATAGAAATTAAAGGTACTTAAAGCTCAATTCAGAAAGTACAGTTCGGAGAAGAAAAGAAATAAGTTATTAATTGTTGAGTAAGGGAATTGAAGGCACACGATTGCCATGTGCCATGAAATGTGCATAAGTTTTTTAATTTTAAACCGTTGATAAGCTTTTTTTTGTGGGGTTTTGTGCTGATTGCTGTTTATTTGTTTTTTTTTTTTTTGGCAACCCAAAGTTCAGCGAGATTCATGGCCAGCAGGAAGATGGCGATCATCGCTTGACAACTGCATTTGATTAGCTCCAAAAAAACTGTTTACTGTTTCAGTATCTTTGGCTATAGTTGCTTTCATTAGTGTGCGGGGGGCTTGTCTAACTGGTTTAGTTGTTGTTTTTGTTTTATCACAGTTTTGATAATGATTGCACTTTGCGCTTTTCTACTCAAGTTTATCGTGTTTTCTATGGTCGCGTATTTATTGTATTTGGATTACATCGTAAATTGAAAAAAAAAAAAAAATTGTTTTTAATTTTCATTTAGAAGCAATTGAGAGTATGCTGATAGAGCTAGAAAATATCTTATCTTATCTTTTTTCAAAAGATATAAAGATAAATATGTGACAAACAACTATACTTATAAATTATAGAGATAAGGCGACAAGAAACTGGCGCATTGCTTCAACTTATGACTGAATATTACGCCATGTATTACAAGTGCCCCTACGATGTAGAATCTGACCCACTTCGACGGGTTTTCGGGCACGTGAGAGCCGCCAACTTTTGCTTTCGATTTCCAATTTTCAATTTTCGCTCAACTTGTGACTATTTTTAACATTTTAGCAATTGGATGTGAGCCAGAAAAAACAATGCAAAATACATGAAAAGCATTTTTAATAGACAACCAGAATGTACTTTTGGTACTTTCAATATATTTTTTTTTTTATACTAGCGTCGTTTGAATTGTTTAGTTAGTTGTATTTTCAAGGTTTTTTTGTGTTGCCTTTAAGGAACACCTGTCGTATACGTAATATGCTCATCTGTTGATTATGCAATTGGCTTTATCTCTTGATGATTACAGGCATTCGCTTCTCGTTGGATGTGTCACGCGATGAGGTGAAAGCCCTGTCCGCTCTGATGACCTTCAAGTGTGCCTGCGTTGATGTGCCCTTCGGCGGTGCCAAGGCCGGTCTGAAGATCAACCCCAAGGAGTACTCTGAACATGAACTGGAGAAGATCACACGTCGCTTCACACTTGAGTTGGCCAAGAAGGGTTTTATTGGCCCCGGCGTTGATGTGCCAGCACCCGATATGGGCACTGGTGAGCGTGAAATGTCCTGGATTGCTGATACCTATGCGAAGACCATTGGCCATTTGGACATCAATGCACATGCCTGTGTCACTGGCAAGCCCATCAATCAGGGTGGTATTCACGGACGTGTGTCGGCCACCGGTCGCGGTGTCTTCCACGGTCTGGAGAACTTCATCAATGAGGCCAACTACATGAGCATGATCGGTGAGTTTTTTTCTACCTGACTTACAATGGAAAATGATCATTTATCTCATTCATTTTGGCTTTTTAGGTACCACTCCCGGCTGGGGCGGCAAGACCTTCATCGTTCAGGGCTTCGGTAATGTGGGTTTGCACACCACCCGCTATCTGACTCGCGCCGGTGCCACCTGCATCGGTGTCATTGAGCACGACGGCACACTGTACAACCCAGAAGGTATTGATCCCAAGCAGCTGGAGGACTACAAGAATGAGCACGGCACCATTGTCGGCTATCCCAATGCCAAGCCCTACGAGGGTGAGAACCTGATGTTCGAACAGTGCGACATCTTCATTCCCGCTGCCATTGAGAAGGTCATCACCAGCGAGAATGCCAACCGTATTCAAGCTAAGGTATGGCTAGTGGAATTCTCAAACTCTGTACATTTGTATTGATCGGATACGTTTTACAGATCATTGCCGAGGCCGCTAATGGACCCACAACACCTGCAGCTGATAAAATCCTGATTGATCGCAACATTTTGGTCATTCCCGATCTGTACATCAATGCTGGTGGTGTCACCGTCTCCTTCTTCGAGTGGCTGAAGAACCTCAACCACGTCTCATACGGTCGTCTGACCTTCAAATATGAGCGTGAATCCAACTATCATCTGCTCGGTAAGTTCTACCTTCCAATTTCCTACTTTTGCACCATCTATAAATCTATATCTACACACATTTATCTATCTATATATATCACCACTGGCTTGTACAATCGATTATCATATGCCATATCATTTTACAAGACTTTATCTAAGGGTATATGGTCACAAAATTATTATTATGATTATATTATATTGAAAGCATTTTAAGTTCATTTGCCTAAATCTCAACTTGGCTATTGCCATCAGTTGGGTTTTACGTAATATTACGACATTATTAATTTGGCTACATTCATTTAAATACTCGTCCAATACTCGAATATTCCAATACTATCTGTATCTGTATCTCTCTCTTTCTTTCAACAACAACAACAAAAAAAAAACCAAACGTAATTTAATTATATTGCCATCTAAGTAATTCGTTGTTTATTCTATTTCTTCTTTTTTCCGTTTCTCTATCACCAATGTAGACTCAGTTCAACAGTCAATTGAAAGAATTCTTAAAGACGGTACATTATTATTAATTCTGCTTCTTTTCTATTATCCCCCCATTAAATATAAAACAAAAAAAAAACAAAAAAAAAATAAGCGAAAACCTATGAATGTATACACATATTACCATCCCACATGCCTGCATTGGTTCTTGTTCTATGCTAATAATTATTATTGAACTGTATTTTGTTGTCTAAAACCATGAATTTGTAGTTTTAGTTTATAGTTATGTTTTAGTTTGTCATCATGTTATATACCCAAGCTCATGTCAACAACTCTGACGTCACTAATGATTGGCTTAGTCCATTCGGAACACATCCAATCCCATCTATGTGCTCTAACACAATCTACATAAATCTAACATAACTCTTTTTCTATGTACCTTATATACATACTATATATCCGGCATGTGGCATATTTACTTAATTGCTTTATCTGTTCTCTCTCCCACACACACACACACACACACACACAAATCATAATCGCTGTTCTGTAGAATCCGTGCAAGAATCATTGGAACGTCGTTTCGGACGTGTGGGCGGTCGCATTCCCGTCACACCCTCGGAATCGTTCCAGAAGCGCATCTCTGGCGCCTCCGAGAAGGATATTGTGCACTCTGGCCTGGACTACACCATGGAGCGCTCGGCGCGTGCCATCATGAAGACAGCCATGAAATATAATCTCGGTCTGGATCTGAGAACCGCTGCCTATGTCAACTCCATTGAGAAGATCTTCACCACATACCGCGATGCCGGTTTGGCTTTCTAAAAAGCAACCACAACATAAAAAAGAAGCAAAACTAAAAACTTAACTAGTTTACGAAAAGCAAATCCCCCAAACTCAACATTATCAACATAATCCGCGCACCAACTACGTTCGTTTTTTTTTTTTATAGACAAGTCACAAAGAAAAGAAGAAAAAACCTAAGCAAAATATTTCATGAGACGAGTGTAGTAATTTGTTCGATTTTTGCATAATTCTCCTGTGTTGTTTTCTGTTTTGAATTTTGTCGTATTTAAGATGAACAGCAGCATCAGAAAGGCAGCTTCAAATTGCTTTTACAAATGATAATTGATAATTGTTGATTTTCTGTAAGTTTTAAGTTATAAAGTGAGCGTAATAATAACAACAAAATAAAAGTGAAGCAATTGCATTTTAAAACAATTATGTATCGAAACGCGCTCCATTGCCGCAACTTTTTAAAGTAATATATTAAAAAATCAAAAACAAAAACTAAATAAATACTAAAAAAAAAAATGTATGCCAATGCATTTTTAATTGTCTCATATAATGTAAAATGTTAGAAGTTTTGGCCACTAAAGAAATCATCATCACAATTATTCATTGAAGTCTCAAAAAATGTTTATGTAAATTACGTATACAGCGTATTGATTAATTGAGTGTTTGATTGTTTTGTTTGATTGATCGTTGGATCGTTTTGATTGGAATGTTTTAGTGTGTGCGTGTGTGTGTGTTTGCTTTGTTTTGTTGATAATACTATAAGTACACTTTTAGCAACTATGATTAGTTCTGAACAATACCAGGTATTAATTGGAAGATTAATGTGCATCAATAGTCAAAAAATTGCTCCACTTAACTATACTAAATCTAATCTACTAAATATCATGTCTTCAATTCTGTGCGTATTAACATGGTGCTCCATTCGTCAGTTTCCTTCGATCCTTTCCTTTTTTTCTTTTCTTCTTTAGAGCGTCAACGATTTGGGAAACAGCTGCTGCTTTACATAATCATCGATCATTTCGGTTAGGGAGTCGCGTGTGAGCTGTGGCACTTTCAGCACATAGCCAAAATCTTTCAGTTTGGTATTATCCAAATAGAGATGCTTATGATGCAGCTGCTCCTCGTCCAGATATGGCGTTAGCGGTGTATTCTCAATGCCATTGCGTAGATACAGCTCGGCCCAGGGCGCCATGTGCTTGTCATTGATTTCACCAACCGTATCATTGGGATAGAGCTATAAAAATAATGTGAATGTGATTGAATACTTAATTAGTTGGCATGAGTCATGAAGTGCATGACATACCTTTGTCAGATTGGACATGACGATGCCAAAGTAATCAACGTTGATTTCAAATATCTCGGCTAGTAAATTGCTAATGCTGCCCTGCGTCGAGCCTGAGTCATCCACAATATTGAAAATTTGTCCAGCGGCTTTGGGGCTCTGGGCCAATTGCCAAATCGCAGCACACACATCGATCACATGCACCGTATTCAGACGCATTGCATCGTTCCACAGCAGTTTCATTGTTTCGCCAAGATATTTGTATATGGCAGCGATTATAATGCGTGGCACTGCGGAAAGATATATCAAATATATATATATATATATAAATATGCATGTATATACAATGAAATTATCAGCACTTACTCAAGTAACGCTTATCACCAATGCCGTATACCAGGGGCAGTCGAACAACCGTATAGCTCAGATTATTAATGTTCGCCAGCTCCTTTTCCACTTTCAGTTTTTGCTTGGCCACACCCGTCCATGGCTCCAGTTTGCAGTCCTCCTTTAGCGGCGTCTTCTCGCTGCTGTTCACACAGCCGGAGCTCAGCTCCACATATCGTTTGACCTGTTGCTGAGCCGCCTCGTTCGCACAGTTGATGCTCAGCTTGTAAATACCCTCCTTATATACAGCATCATCCTTATTCGCTCGCGTTTCGGCTGCACAGTTGATGACTACATCCCAGCCTTGGTGCGTTGTTGGGTGTGGTGCGAATGCCGTTTTGCATGAGGCTACAAACAAACAAACAAATATTAAGGACACGGCGTCAAACCAGTTTTAGTTGCCAACGCAAACATAGATACCCTGTATGAGTGGGTTGTATAGACACAAATAATGATATGAGTGTAGAAGAGGGTATACTAGGTAACAGCAGAACTAACAGAGCTAATATCGTATAAGTGTGTATGCATATATCTTTTGAATAGGCTGTATCCGACCTGCAGCGTTTGTATGAGCCTTTAGATTTTGGAAACTATAAGCACTGCAGCAACAAAATTTGTGCACAGTGTAAGCCAAAGGCTGATAAACTTAATGGGGTTATGTGGCTAAGGCATTACACACTGCATGAATATTATTAAAAATATAATATAATTTATAATTGGATTCAAATATGATGCCCTGTAGCAATAATATGCCTTCAAGATTTCATAGAACAGAAAACCTATGATCAGCTAAAAAACAGGGTATCATTGCGTCTGGTATTATTGCGTTTGTTTGGTTTGTTTTTCTTTTGACTACATTACCGGCATTAATTAAATTCGCGCTGAAGAACTCCACTTTATCATCGGCAAAGGCCTTCGTCTGCTTTTCATTCAGCCAGGCCATTTGCGGCGGCGTCTTATCAACAATTCGTATTTCCTGTGTCAGATCATGATCCAGCAAATAAGTGACCAAGTTGCGTCCAATGAATCCACAGCCTGCACGAACCAACGAACGAACGAATGAGATGGATGCACTGATAAAATGAGCCAAAAAGGCAATAACAAAATGCAAAGGTTGCTGCACTTACCACCCAAAAGCAATACAGTTGGTTTCTCCGACATATTAGATTCAATGCGAAGACAACAAATTTATGGAAAATGACTAGACACTTGCTGCCGTTTACTGTTTTCAAAAAGAAAAATGTTATTTGTTCTTCTCGATGCGAGTGTTTAGCCGCAGAAGCCGCAAGCGAACGACAACAAAAGACAAGCCGCACTGATTCGTTTCTGTTCCGTGTTGTTCAATGAACTGATTCCGACATTTATCGATAACCCTAACTGGCTCACACTGTTAACGTTAACATGGATATGTTAAATAGCAGAGTTTGATTTTCAAATTGTATTCTTTTTAGATGCAACTAGTGCATTTTTAATATTTTAATATTTAAAAGGCATTATTTAAAATGCAGTAATTCGTATAATTTATTTCATTTTGTTAAAATGCAACTAAATATACATATTTTTTAATATTAAAAAGGCAAAATGATTAATGCACTAATAATTCGTGATAAAAATTCTAAAATTCTGTTATATTAGCTCGACCAGAGATCAAATTTTGGCGAGCTAAATCCACGCACAATTATATCACTCTGCCACCATCCGCAAGTATGATGGCTTGGCATATTAACAGATTCCAAGGAATCCTCTGCATCTTGTTTAAAATGATCTAAGTCTTCGTATACAGTCAGTTTCTTACAACAGTTCAGGTCATTAGCTGTATGCTCATGCAACAAATGCAAATGTACATTCCTACAGCTTCGGGGTAATTGACTAATAACATCCTTGGGGAACAGCTGACACATCTGTCGTTCCTGCTTCAGTTCGTCTGTAAACATTTCGATTTCAAGAAACACATTGGTCGCTTTCAGATTTGTCGACCAGAGCGTGTAGAGTTCCTCGCAGGTGAGTAGACTCAGTAGGGTTTGATTCATTGGTCCCTCGGGCAGTGAGTGTATATCACCATGATAGCTCGATATGGATGTATGCGGTATGTGTATGGTGTAGGATTCTGTTGGCATAAAGGTGTTGCTGCCGAATAAAAACCGCAAGCTCTTCACACATCTGCTTCGTTTGAAGGCCGTGCGTATTAGCTAAAAAGGAAAATTGTTTATAATTTAAGAGCACCTTATGAATAATTTCTAAACTATAGATAACACTACAGAATCTCCTTCATGTAATTATACAGCTCTGTTAATAGGACTCGCAGTGCATCTGTTGTCACATACCTCTCGCATATTGCTGATGGCTTCCTTCGTTTGTTTTGCCAGTGCACGTTGCTGCTGCAACTGATAGTTGCCAAATGATTCGTCAGTATCATTATGGTCATCGGTTTCATCCCATTTCTCAACATAATATTTGTATGTTTTGTATACGAAGGGAATTTGGCTGCGGTGAAATAATAGGAAGTCCAATATCCCATTTACACATTCAGCAACAATGCCGGCAGTCAGAACTTCAACATCCTTCAGTTTGAGATCAATACTTTTCGAATTTTTTGACATTTAAATGGACTTGATAAAACTGCGCGCGATTAGTTTTATTTATAAAACAAAGCCAGACTGAGTCCGTGAGCAGCAAAATCAAATTGAACTGGTTCAAATGCCGAATGAATTACTTTCGATATATTTAGCCAGGTTATCGATATGTGTGCTAACAATGTGTAATTGGTATTTTATTTAAACTACAACAAATCACTTTCAATTTGGAATACAATATTTATCGGAGGCTTTCATTTATTTTGTGCGCATTTTTATATCAAATCGAATGTTTCCTTTACCCTTCACGGACGTGTCAATCTCAATATTCTTTGCCCAAACTTTACAAATAATATGAATCATTTCATTAGGGGGCATATTTGATAATTGTACTGCAACCACACGACTGATATTCGAACTTTGTAACTGGAAGTACTGATGTGGTATATAATGCATTGTGATTGTTTCGCCGCCCTCCCTTGCGCATGTTAACCAAATTTTTCCTTTACCTGGATTATTGATTATTAAAGCTTCCAGCTCAGGACTATGCTTATCTTCAAGCTCTTCTATATTATCATAGGTCTTTGGTGTAAATCCAATGATTCTATTTATTTTAATGAAGACACAAGGTGTCATAACTTTATAGCCCCAAACAAGATCAGTTTTGCACGCATCAAATATCTTTTGACCTTTCCCAAATCTATCCAACTTATTTAAGGTACTTTCAATCATATCGGCTATTTCATTAACATCGGCGGTCACATATGAACGATATTCTCCAATTTTCCTAGGAAAAGCCGAAACACCTGGTTCATCCTTCAACCAAACCGGTCTGCCTGCTTTTATAACCACCAGCTCGAATATTAAAACCATAATTCCAACAACTGCAGCGATTATAGCATACAATACCAGGTAAAATGCTATAATTCTAGTCCAGCCCCAGGCGGTGCGCGAGTAGAATGTCTTGTTATCCAAATCGAGTATACGTTTATTCCATGGTATATCCTTGGGCTTTCTTACCGTTTCCTCTTGGCGAAAACGCTTTTTCACTGTATATTTTCCAGCTTCAACTACCGAATCTTTATGCATATTGATTGCATGAAATTTTTTTCTGATTTGTACGTTTTATACAGTTTATAATATATGGTAAGTATATGTACGTTTATTTAAATATCACTTATATATACATTAAAATTTAAATTTCTGTTTACTTTGATAGTAATCTATGCATACATTTATTAAAAATTGTCAGAGTCAATGTGCATTCGGTGCACCTTCTACGTGGAATACAAATTTCACCGATGCAACGTTTCTGGGTATATTTAGTATACAGTTGATAGATTGCTGGTGTTGCTCCAGACGTCGAAAGCGCCTGGTGACTACATAAACACCCTTCGGTGTTATCAGTTTTTGTAATTATTTTTGAATAATGTTAAATTTTTGATATTAGCTATTTTTTGTTACTTAAGAACTTTGTAGTATTTATCGATAGACAATTTTAAAACATCTAATGGCTGTCAGTATTTTTCAAGCGGTATCGGTACTTATCGAGAATATGGTAACCCTAGCATGCGCATCGGCGGCAAAACAGTGAAATTGCACATAAATACGAAACAAAATGATAAGAAAAGTGCCGGAGCCGCCATTAAATCGCATTCCGGGCACAACACAAATCAAGGAGCAGCATATTAAAGATCTGAAAACACTCAGCTACCCGGAACTGCTGGAAATCAAAGACAGGCAATCCAAGCTTTTGGCCGCCAAGTGAGTGGAAAAACTTGGCAAACTGAAACGTAATTGATTTGCTTTTTATTGTTGAAGGAAACGCTTGCAGTCGCTGCCCGACAAGGGTCAACGCATCCAGCTTGCCTATGAGAAGCTGCTCGACGAGATCAAGCGACGCGATGACGTTGATGAGGCAGCGCAGATGCTGGGCGAGCTGAACATTGCGGCCAAAGGAAAAGAGACGCTCAACAATCTCGAGTGGCATGGCAATCATACGGCCGCTGAGGGAGCACACGTGGAAGATCTGCTGGACAGCGATGATGAGCTAGAAATGGATCCATTGCGCGTCGTTGCCAAGGGTGCCATGCATGAGCGGCAAGTGAAGGTGTTGCCGCCGCCGCCAACTTTGATTACGGCTGAAGATTTGGCCGATATAGCCACGTTTAGCACAACGCAGGGTTCACCGAATTCAACTGATTCAGCGCTGGGCGATCAGAGCGTCTCCAGTGGTGCCAGTGGCAGTGAAAGTATACCGACTGATGTGGCCAATATGGGGCAACCGCTCGATCAACATGCTATCTATCTCATAGAAAAGACTGAAATGCAGGCAGTTACGTCAGATCGTGAGAAATTCAAACCGTTTCGCACTACAGTTTCCAATGTGCATGACCCGGAGAAGGAGCGCAACCGCAAGAAGCACAAAAACTGGGAGGTGACTGCCGCAACGCCGCCGCTCATCCAGCACAAGGAGACACAGCTGCTACCACTGAATGAATCGGCCAATCTGCAGTACGATTACATGCAGAGAATCCGGGTAAGTTTACTAAGATGCATTTTTTTTTTAAATTATTCATAAATCTTTTATACTTTGCAGGCCCTTCGCATACAGCAGGCTGAGCAGCGTCTGGCCAAGCTGCAGTCAGGCGGATCGAAGAGCAAAGGATTGCCTGATGCAGCGGTGCTCAAAACATCGGCTTCCTTTCAGAATTATCGTGATCCACAGGCGAATTATCTAATCGAAGGGCGACAGCGGCCCGGCGAACAAGAGGAAGTGCATGATCCCAGCATAAGCGAAAAAGTTAGCGCTGCCATTAGTTATACAATATTCAATTAAGATTATTCGAATTAAGTATTAGTAAAATTGTTGAAGTATAGCAGCTGAAAGTGATGCCGGAATTGTAAATTATACTATGTAATATTAATCTTCAACACACATATATATATATTTATTTTTATAAGCATATTTTACTGGTTTAATTCAACATCTAGTTTAAAGCGCTAAGGCATATTCTTTTGGCTAATTATGTTTAAATGGAAT
This sequence comes from Sphaerogastrella javana, assembly GCA_037040025.1. NCBI lineage: Eukaryota > Metazoa > Arthropoda > Insecta > Diptera > Drosophilidae > Sphaerogastrella > Sphaerogastrella javana. The sequence goes on from JBANCZ010000493.1 coordinate 10,848, forward strand.
AAAACTGTGTGGCCGTTGATGCCTGCAGCTCGATTTGTCCCATTTTGAATTGCAAACGTTGCAACCACTTCAACAATGCCTCCGACTTGTTGGTCTGCAGCTCATCATAGTCTGGCGCATAATCCCGCACATTCTGCAGTCGCACATGCAGCGTATCTGAGAGCTGTGTTTGCGATGACAACACCGTGCTCCACATGGGTAAGAGCTTGCCCAGAACCGTTGAGTTCGTCTCCTTCAGAGCCTCGAGCAGACTCAGGAAATGCAGATTGACCATTTCGGATAGCTTGGAATTGGCGCTCTGCGCTTGAAATTCAACGCTCGACTGTGCATCCTTGTTTTGCGGCTTGGCATGGGACACTAACTGCAGAATGCATGGTGTGACCTTTGTCCAGAACTCAAAGAGCACTCCTAGTGTGCCGCCCTCGGCATTGCTGTTGGTATTGTGCGCCATCTGTTCCAAGTAAACAGTCCACAGTTGGCACAGCGTAAAGGCATGAAATAGCGATGACATGTGCAACACCGAAGTCTTCGATTGCTCTGCGAACCCGGCAAATATAACCTGTATGTGATCGGCTATGTGGCAGGATGCCTCCTGTGGCACTGGCTGCGAGTAGGTCACTCCCTGGTGCTGATAGTGTACACTGGCTACCGGCGCTTGTCCCTGTGCTGGCGGCAAATTCGCGGGCAGCGGCGGTGGCAAAGTTTGTGTCTCCTGACGCCGTTGCATCAATGCCATGTGGGTGAGCGAGCCAAGTAGTAGCCATGAGAGCAGACGCATGTGGCCCACGCACTCGGTAAATTCCTTGGGACTGCAATAGAACACATTAAAGAAGGGTTTGATTTATGTTTGTCACGAGTCTAGCTTACCCCTGTTGCAGCGAGGAGGGGGCATTGTTTAGCCAGGGCAAATACCGGGATACGGCCTTGTTATCACGCGAATTACCACGCGACATCTCCAGCGCCAGATACTGCGCCACGGCGCCCTTGAGTACGCCACCTAAGGTGTCCTCACCCAATCCATTGCTGGGCTGTCCGTTTTTGATATTCTGAAAAAAAGGTAAAGCAGTAGCATCATTAGCTTATACGCCCAAATGGAGAGGCATTAGCTCACCTTAATCTTGCTCAGAGTGTGAAAATCGGCCAGAAAATCAATGACATCGTTTATATATTGCCTCAAACAGTCGGCGGCATTGGTGGTGAGCACAGGCGCCACATCAGGCAACGCTGGCAGTGCTCCAGGCGGCAATGTGCCACCTGCATCCAGTAACACAAAGCCAATGATCATGAGCAGATTATGATCGGGTATATTTGATTTGAATTTGAGCGCCTGCACGAACTCAAAGATCATTTGGCGGCACAACAGATTCTTGTCCCGATCCTTGCTAAACGAGCGTGTATTCAGCGTACACAGATCGTACAGAGTTTGATACTCCAGATTGGTGTGCTGCACACAGTAGGCCATGATCTTGGAGTATGGATCCAGCAGTGTTTTGGGCACACAATTCAAGCGTAAAGTGGCCCCTATTAAATCCAGCATATACTCTGCATTGCTCAGGCTGGGCATTATGACAATCACCTGTCGCAGCAGCGATTCCATGGCCTGCATGGCCTGTGACCATATGGCCAGACCCATGCCCGCCTCCGCTGGTACACACTGCAGATACTCGGCCATGTTCCGAAAGATCACGGGCAGCTGATCAATGGGCAGCGCCTTCTTTGAGTTGAGTGACTCGCAGACCATGTAAATCGGACTGGTGGCATTTAAATCCTGGAAATCCTGCAGTGCCTTGGCAATGCTACGGAAATGATTGTGCCGTATTTTGACTGGAAATATAAATAGTAAATTACAGAATATAGTTGAAAATATTACAATTTATACATTTTCGTTACTCACTTTTCATTTGAGTTTGAAAGACTTGCGAGAAGATGCCATTGGGCGCCAACTGATGCAGAACACATCGTATGAACTGCAAGGCCACAGCCTGAGCACTGCTAGCCAGGGGCAACCCATTCTCTCCTTGCCAGGCATGTGTGCCGCTCAAGCAAATGCTACAAACACATAAATATAAAAATATTATTCAACATTTATGTCATGAAGGGCTTTGAACTTACCGAGATGTTATGGTTAGTATCTCCGGAAGGAAGGGTGCGGCCATTGCCGGCTCGCGGTGTATAAACGTGCCCAGTATAACAATGAGTATGCCGATCTCCTCATCCGTATACTCCTCGATGACAGCTCCACAATCGGAGCAACGTTCCACAATGGTGTAATCTCCTACGCGCCGGGAACTCTGCTAATTATTGAGGTCGAATTATTTAAATTAGAGGTTTATACAAAAGATTAAGAGGGATATAGATTTAGTACGTACCCCCCGATGAGCATGATGAGCGGTGCTGTGTCCCGTGGCATGCCCGTTTGTCATTTCAGGTGCCTCATCGCCATCCTCGTCATGCTCTTCAGCTGGCTGGAACGGTGGTGGCGGCCAGGAGCCTGCATAGCGCGATCGTATATCTGGAATGGCATTGGTGTCCACATTAAAAGGCGCCAGCTTCTGCCTGGGCCGCTTGACGCTATTGGAGGTGGTCGTGGCTCCAGTGAAGTTTTGCTGCTGTCGCTCACTAGGCTGCGTCTTAAGATCCTGGGTAACATTCTTTAAAATGGAGGTGTGCAGATCTGCTGGTGGCTGTTGCTGCTGCGATTGTTCCTCGGCCTGTGTCTGTGCCTGACCCTCACCGTTTGCCTGATTTTGGGCTTGAGTCTGTGCAGCACTACTTGGCGCATTGGGATTGGGTGGTGATTCCAGAGCAACCTGCTTGATTAGACGTCGCGGTGAATTGTTGCGACTGCTGGCGGTGACATCATCCTTGGTGCTCTCGGATACATCCAAGCTGTCCTGCTTGAGATGACTGATGTCTGGTAGATTGAGGCCATCCCGCACACGCTCCACGAGAGCAACCACTGTATCCTGTGTGCCAATGGGTAGCAAACGCTCTGGCGTTGGAATCTCCAAGCTTGCAATGCTCTTGGGCGGCGGCAACAGACCAGCATCGACTTCGTCTCTTGGATTGGGCATAACGCTCATCTTCGACAACGGTGACTCCGGCGACCCATATGGCTTCTCTGTACTGCGTTTTAATGCCTTGGTCTGTGACTTCTTCTGACGTGTCTCATCCGCCGACGAGCTGGATGTGCCAGCGCTGCACTCCACAATGGTCTTATGTCGACCAATGGGCTTCGCTGAAACTGCAGCTGCTCCTGCTCCTCCCGCAGCCGCAGCACCATTGCTGCCATTTGTGGAGCGGCTGCCACTGCCGCTGCCACTGCTGGAGCCGGACGGCTTGCTGGTGCTGGTGCCACTTACAGCGGGCATGTCCTGTAGTGCGCCCAATGCCTTCAAATGATTTGTTGCAATGGCAGCAAACATCTTGGATGTCGAAGCCGCTGCATTTTCCAGCGATTTGTTGCGTACGGTCACCGCGCGATGCACATCCACCGGTGGACTAACTATGGCCGTCTCCGTGGTCTCAGCACCCACCAACGGTGTAACAATCATGCGCACACCTTCCTGCAAGCTGTGACGTGTGTGGGTGGTCACCACGGTGGTGCTGACCGACTCACTGGTGCCAGCCTTGATCTTGGTGGTGTAGGTGTCACCTGTCTTTGTGGTGATCATGGACTTGTGTGCCTTGGTTGATTTCTGATTCAAAGAAAATAATTAAATTAATGAAAAATCTAAAAGATCAGGTTATCGGTTATATTATACCTCTTCGGTGTAGTCTACAGTGCGACGATTACGCAGCGCCTCCATTTTTGTGGGCAATATATCTTCAAAGTGTATTGTATCATCAAAGGAACCCTACAAAATATACCTTTAATTATATGTCCATATCATTCGAGGGTAATCTAATTTACTAACCGGTGCGCTGCTGCCGTGCAGGGTACTATCAGAGAGATCGCTCTCTGGTATGGCCACCAGTTCGGATTCCGTTTCATCCGCATCCAAACTGGAGTCGTTGTACTTGCGGAACGCATGCTGTAATTTCGGTGTAAAGGCTACATTCTGTCCCTTGCTCTTGGAGGCAGCACTGGTGCCCTCCGATGGAAACATGGGACTTGCTGGTGGACTCGCCTCCTTGTCATCGGGATCTGTACCCAGCGAGGGTTGGCTAACGTCTCGCGATCTGGCAGCACCTCCAACGCCCTGGATGTCCAATATGGTGGTAGTGGGTATACGTCGACACTGATGGAAATGTCCACGTAAACTATTCATGATCATGCGCACCGCAGAGATGACATAGCCACTGAGCGGTGGTTGGGTGTATGAGTACTTGTAGAGCACCACCAGCAGCGTAAAGAGCCAATTGCGACGTGGATACTGCTCCAGATGCCACAAGGAATAGTTAAAGACCAAATTTTGATAGGATTCACCCGATGTGTGTGTGGGATTTGGTGCATACAATATGATCTGCATTACTGACGGCAAAATCAGGCCACCGATTAAATGATTCTGATCCAACACTTGCGGCAAATTGGCCAGAAAGGCATTGAAGACGGCCGAAACGCTATAATTAAAAAAAAAAATGATTATAAAAGAAAAATAGTTAATAGGTTTGGTCGAATTACCGCAATGAATCCGGCGTCGTATGGAAGGTCTTATCGATCTGATTATGGCCCAGCAGCAAGAACAAATGCTTCAATACGATATTCTGTGTCTTGGTTATGGGTTTATCCTCGGAGGGGAATGCCTGATCGGTGCGTGACATGAACTGCATGAGCATAAAGACCAAAAGATGTATAGTCTCACGATCCGATTCCTCCAGTTCCGTGATCCGACTCAGCAGACCAATCAGATTCTCATCATTCAAACCGCCCAACGAGTGAATGTGTCCATCTAAAGGAAATGTTATAGAACACTATTAGATATAGATCGAGAAGGTATATGGATATATTCAGGGATTAAACACCGATGTCGTTTCATTTTTAGTTTTTCGTACAGCCACATGCCAATTGCACAAATAGATTGAAATTGTTATAGTAGACGTTCATATTTGTATGTACACAAGTGTTCAGAAGAGTTTGGAAGTTTTTGTGGAGTGTGTGTACTTTATATCGCGAGTTTTTCTCTTTTTGGTAAAGTGGAGTATTTTTTATTTAGTATTTAGAGATAGAGACATATAGAGTTATGCTAAGGATGATAAAGGTTTACAATAGTTATATAGACAGCATACATACCAGTTCGGAAGGGTACACGTAAAATATTTATACATATATAGATCTTTTTTTTGTTTTGGTGATGTGTGATAAAGCATTACAGATACCAAACACTCAGCGGCTAAATACAATGTTAAACATTTAATACACCAACATTTCCAGTTAAATAGTTTCAGTATTAATAAATTATTATTTAAATGATGTTTGAAAAATATGTTACGATTTGAAGTATAAGCAAATTAGAATTGTTAGGAATATTTCAGAAAAAATTAGCTTTATTTTGCATTAACAAAAGTATATGTGAATTTTTTAAAAAAGAAATAAATTTTTATAATATTTAAAAATAGTTCAGATAGTATTGTTGCATATTGAAAAACGATATAAACTCTAAAGAATGTCTTGTAAGCTGCTAATTAGAAATTATAAATACATACGTAGATAAGACATAATACAACAATTAAAACACTTGGCAAGCCCAAGTTTATGGCTTATATTATTCACAAAAATAAAATAAAAATTCTTTTAGTGATCCCTCGAAATTTATTGGTTGCCCAAAAAAAAAAAAAAAAAAATTTACATACAGAAGGAGGCGTGGCAGACCCCACAAAGTATAAATATTCTTGATCACGAAGGGAAGAAGAAGCCGGATCTGTGGGTACAAAAATTACCTCTTCTTCCGTTCAAGTTTTGAAATTTTGCTGACCGAACGAAAATTTGATGCGACCTCAAAAGTACGCAAAACCCCATCAAACAAGCAATTTTACACTTTGGAGGACCAAGCAATATGACTGTAGTACACTCTCTAGCACCTTTTACTGGGGCTAATATGTGCCGTTATTCGGATTCGGATTTTTATTCAATTTTACTCGATTTTACGTAATTTTTTGAATTAGAGAAGGACGTACAGAGGGACGTTGTTCAACCGACTCGGCTCCTCTTCCTGATCAAGAGTATATCCGATTTTTCGTCTCGGTCCATCTGGTAACCCTAGTTATCCATAAACAATTACATATATATAATATGAGCAACTTTTGCGTCAAACGAACAGCGATTATATAACGAGGTTTCTGCATTTGTCAATAAAAATATGTTATTGAGATTTTTTTTTTTGGCTTTTGTGAATCATATAATTGAACATATATATGTGTGTTTTTATGTAGCTGACAGCGTATGGAGCAAAAAGGGTTGGAGTTGGTGTTGGGTTAGACAACAGAAAAACAGAAAGAAAACAATGATATATAGAAGTATTGCAAACATTGATGCAACTGGGACACACATGCTCTACAACCTACCTGGATTCGCCGTGCTGCTAGCCGCGTTGGTAGCTGCATTGGCGCCCGGTGGATGCGGAGCGACATCACAGGTGCAATGCATGGGAAAGGCCAGTGCCGAGGGACTGGGACTGGGCGCGGCCACCGTTGGCTGTGGCGGCAATAGATTTGGAGCAGATGGATGCTTTTGGAAATGGGAGTGAAAGGATGTGGCAAAGCTATGGCCACTGCTTGTTGTTGTTGTTGCTGCTGCTGCTGTTGTTGTTGTTGTTGTAGCTGCTGCTGCTGCTGCTGTTGCGCTACTGCTAGAGGCGCATGATGTTGCTGAACTTGTGCCTGTTGTAGCTGCTGCTACTATTGCAGCTGTTGTTGTTGTTGTGGATGCTGTTGCCGAGGTTGATGCGGGTTGTTGCTGTAGTGGCTGCTTGGCAGCCTGGGAACGTAACAGGGTCTCGGCTTCCTGCAGCGTGGGCATCGGGCTGTGGTGACTGGGCGGTACGCAATGCACTAAATACTGATGGCTTTGACTATGAGCCGAGGCAAACGTCGCTACTTGTGCACTACTACCAGCATGAGCATGTGGATGTGAATGTGGATGTGGATGTTGGTGTGGATGGTGTGTGTGCGTGTGTGGATGATGTGTGTGCGGGTGTGGATGTGGGTGTGGGTGTGTCACCGCATGTGTTGGATGGTGATAGGGAAAGGCTGTGGCATGACCATGTATGGGACAAGGCGGTGCTGGCTGGGATTTGGTGTTACGTGTTGTGGCCACACTATGACTAGCTGTACTGGCGTTTTGATTGCCACTACTACTGCCTAGAAACTGACCCAATCCAAAACGCGACGTCTTCCGTTTGAGTATGGGCGCCGACACCTGACGATTATAGATTTTCTCCTTTTCCGGCACTGAAAAATTCCTGCCAGGTTACTAAATGGATTTTATTTAGGCTCAATTCTTGTGTCTCACCAAATTTGGAATCCTGACGAGGCGCCATACTAGCTGGTGCAGACATGGTGCGCTTGTACGGCCACTTGGTACCAAAGGATGCGCTTAAGGTCTTGGCCATGCTGCCGCTGGTATCCGACTGACTTAGTGCCTCCCGGGCCTTCAATATTTTCGCGGAGAGCGCCTCACTGCCATTGTCGGAGTTGCGTAGATCTCGCAGATACGAAATGTCACCGCATTTCTCCAGATTGATTTGTGCCTCAACGAAAAGTGTATCGAAGCGATTGAGGAAGAATTCCCAGCCGAGCATTTTGCGATCGGACAGCGAATTGTGCAGCTGATAGACCGATTGCAGCACAACCGGACGATCCACAATGAACAGATCGAACTGGGACTCCAAGCAGAAGAGCAGCGACCGTATTGCCGTATCATGTATGGTTCCGATATAGAGTGTTGCCCGCTGCGCCACATATACATTGATGTCATCCATGCTGGCTATGAGATGACAGAACGCGGTGGCCAGTGCCGTCTGCAGGCCCACCTCCGAGCGCAGCGGTGTCGAATCCATAAAGCGTGTAATCACGGTAACTCGTTCCACTGCTGTGAAGCGTACACGCCAATCGACATCGTGGAATGCCTCCTGCACCACGCGCCAAAACACATCCGAGCCCAGCGGCAGTGTGATGCAGTGCAGCAACAGTGGTACGCACACCTGACAAATGTGTGAATGTTCCGCATTGCACAGCTCCCACAGGCTGTAAATGGAGGAAGGCATAACATATGTTAATAGGAGGAGCTTAGTTCGAATCCACACTTAACATTTTATGTAGTGAAAAACCATGCCAAACACCAGGTTTCCGGTTCTCCGCTTCTCTTTGAGGGCTAAGTATGTCTTTATAGAATGTTGGCTGTGAATGCAAACAGAGCTAAGCTTTCGCATGATGCCAAGCTTCACAGTGTTGCCGAGTTAACTTTAACTCTTTAACGCTCACTTGAATCTATGTTATTCTCTGTGGGAATTTCACTTACTTTTTGATAAGCAAATTCTCCTGACACCAAATGAAGAAGCCTCGTTGTTCGCGTGCCGCCTTGGCCAAGGCATCGCCATGCAGCGCCATTGTCTTCAGACACTGCAGCACATAGTAGAGTATCTCGGGCTTCTTGATTGTCGGTATTTCCTATATAATAACATTATAAAGACAACCTAAACTGATAAATATTTTTTGTTACTACGCACTGTTAAGAGCTGATGGATATACTGCAGCGTTTGGGGCAACTGATCCAGCGTAAACTTGAACTTGCCCACCGACGTGTGCCAGAAGTCATCGCTGTCTTCTTCCTCCTCGTCATCGTCGGAGCCGCTGCCATTCTCCCCTCCGCCAGCTGTGCTGCCATTGGCTCCATTCTCGCCCATGACGGATGCCTTGGTGACACTGACATTGGCGCTGCCAACATCGGCATCGGACAGGGTTATAGAGCGGGCGATGGCCCGATCTGTTGGCAATATGGAGGCAAGATCGAGTTGCTCTGAAACCGTTTCAACGGTGGCCGTCATGATCTGCATAAGATTAGTAAATGAATGTGCATTGAGATGATATGCAAACGTCTCCACAGACGTAGACACAATTGTACATAAAGTATATATATATAGTATTTACATTAGGTGTACAGTATAGAGTATGTAATATACGGTATTATTCACACATTTAAGTACACACACATGTAGCTCAAACTTACACATCCATTATGGGGTTTCGTTTAGAAAACAACGTAGTATAGTTATAGTAATAGTTATAGTTATAGTAATAGTAGTAGTAATAATAATATTTACATAAATTTACAAACATGGCATTAAATCAGTTAAGTAAAGTTGGTTTTTTTTTTGTATTTGTGCATTGTACAATATATATATATAATATATATAGTATTTAAATAACATATATATATGTATTTGAGGTAGATATACATGTGAATTTGTACAGTTCAGTTCTAGTGGTTGTGATGGTGTGGGCATTATTTAAAAATCTGTGACGGTGCTGGTACACGTATCATGCTCTTTTAACAATATATGATCACATTAACAAATAAAAGTGAAGAGTTTATTAAGTTCATAAAATAGAAAATGTAATATTTACATTTAAATAATGAAAAAAAAAAAAATATAGTTGTATTAATTTGAGTTTGAAATAAAATATACACATAATTATTTAAAATAGATTTGTTTTTGTTTTCATTACGATTTGAAACCATTTCGTTTGCTGTACTTTCGAAATTTATATTCACACACATACAAGATACTTTGAGACACGGGAGTGAAAAAGAAAATAGTTAATTTGAATAGAATTAATTGAATTAGAAAAGCTAGAAATTAAAGCTAAGTTCGTTTTGCCTCTAGAAGTCATATATAATTAAAATTATTAAGGAAAACTCTACACATTGCATATATTTTAAATAATACCTAAATTTTCTAATCATAACATATGCAATTGCTATTTTATATTGCTTGTATATACCCTGCATCCATTGAAAATGTTTGAAATTGATCTGAATCTGTGATAGTATACTATATGAGGTAGAACAATGAAATTTCATGTTTTGATTTGACATTAAGCTACGCGGATAAAAACATAAATTAAATATTTTTTGAATGATAAGTAGGTTATTTTTTTTTAAGTTGAGTTTTTAATTATTACAATCGAATCGAATATGTGAAAATAGGTATATAATATATATATGTTAATTTATGCGTAAAATTGTAACCATATAGTATCAAGATAGATGCAGGATATCTTGCCGTCGAGTGCATCCGACTGTTGCATCTATTTATCTATGCACATTGATTGGCTGACTTTTTGATGTTATTGTAAAAATTTAATCGCTATGTGAGGAAAAAGCTGTATTAACTAAAATATATCACTAAATTTGTATTTGAAAGATTATAGTGAACTAAGAGTGAAATAATTGAATAAGAATTGGAGTAAGCAAATAATAATAATAATAATCCATATGAAGAAACACTCTGTACATTTTATATACACTTAACACGAAGAATACACTTTGGGTTATAGAATAAAGAAATTAATTAATATATGAATAATACAGTCATCGAATTATTTGAGCCAAATTATACAACTAATATATAAAAAAAAAAAAAATGAAAACACTTGTAGTTCATTTTAAAATTGTATTTTAAATTTAGTTTTGGTTTTTTTTTTTCGATTTGGTTTGTTGTTTTTGTTTTATTTGGTATTTTTTTTTTGATTTTGTTAATGAATGCACAAAGTACCTCGTCTGTGGCGTGAACTTTTCTCAATTCATTACTATCAACTGAATGCCCATTTTCGTTATTCTATAAAAAATATATGAAGAAATGAAAAGTTTTGTAGAAATTGTTGAACGTCTTTTTGGCAGATTTTGGAAAATAATAAAATACAAGTTTCATTGTAAGCTCGAATCGATATTAACTAATAAAATTTATTCAACCCAAAAGCAAAAATATTTCACTTGAAAATTATTGAATTGTTTATGTGGCTGTAACAATAATTATTTTTGGTAAATAGTATGTATAGATATATATGTTTATTATATAGGGTGTTCAATAAATATATACCTACTTAAACGCATAATATTTTGTCTGGGTTTAGCTTATATGTTAGGGTTTTTTAAGGTATTATTATTATAATAATTATTTTATTTTATTTTTTTTTTTGCAAATTGAAACTCGAATACTCTTTCGCAATAAAAGTGTATTAACCAAAGAATAGAATACTAATACTTATACATAATAAAAGCTATACGAAATACGAATACATACGGAACAAACGTGGGGCATGTGGACAAGTACACCGCCCACAGAGTGAGGCTCGGGTTGGGGCACAGCCACAGGTACAGGACCTTGATAAAGAGAATTTATAGAGAACAACGATTAGTATGATCAATAATAACAGTAGCTAGATATTTGTGGTACAACTTTTGCTAGAAAATCAAATTGGAAATGTTGTAAGTGGGCAAGAATAACTCATAACTTCATTCACTAATGTCGCATGCAACCAAGTACATACACATAAGTATAAATCCTAGAAATCTTGTATCATGTTTAAAAAACACATTCCAAATTTGTCATGGTTCACGCAATGAATATTTTGGGTTCACATGCAGGTATTCGAATTATATTAAAACGAATTTTACAACTCTATAATCCAATGGGGGGCCATGTTTAAGTGTGCTCAGCGCTTCAGATATTTTCAATACATGTTGACAAGCTTTTAGTTTTGGTCTTTCACAAAGGATTTTCAAGCTGAACACACTCAGACATAAATTTGCGAATAAAGTTTATGAATTCCTAAAGATCAAATCATCAAATTATATATAGTTCAACAAAAGTTTTTGTTTCAAGGCACTCAGTGGCTACGCTGCGTGTTAGGGTAGTATGTAGTATAAAGTGTCTTTAGTATAAAGTATGTTGTATTAAGTTCGTGTACCGAAACCGAAAGTAAATTCAACCAAATTTGAATAATGGGACTATTATTAGTAGTACTACGTCTTAGGTCGTCTAGATAAAAGCTTGTGTTATGCTAAATAATATAATCTAGTAAGCTAGAGATAGAGTAGTGTTTATCGAGTATTATTAGATTGTAAGATCTGTCTGTTTTTGGTATTTAAGTTATGTGTATGGTACAGTCTGCTCATGTTGGGGATGTATTAGGTGTTTTGCAAATTTTGTTTTGTTTTGATTTGTAACGATATGTTTTTCAACTGATTAACAATGTTAATAATGTAATGTGAAATTGATATATTTTTTTTTGTTTTGTTTTGTATTGTTAACGAATGAAATTGAATTTGTTTGTTGGTGCATCACCTGCCATTATAATAATTTTTCCATCGTCTGAAAAGAATTGATCTAGCTTAAAGATATCTGATAGATAATGATTGATAGATTGTAAATTTTTAGTTTTAGTATTCGATGAGTAGTTGTTGCGTTTTTTGTAATTGTTAATGTAAAGTAATATAGTAATTCATCGTATCATATTGTATCGTTAGTGTGTAACAGTGACAGATAGATATATTTATAGAGAGAGAGAGACAGTTGATACGCGCGAGAAAGGTGCGTGTGCGAGCGAGACAGCGAGCGATTGGTTAGTTAGTACAGATTTTTTATAGTACAGTAGTAGTAGTAGTAGTAGTAGTAGTAGACGCGTTAGTTTAGAGAGAATATTAGAGATAGAGAGAGAGAAAGATATACATATATTGATGTAGATAGAGAAAGTTAGGTAGACATATAAGATAAAGCCAAATGTGTTAAAAGGAGAATGTTCTTTATGCATAATCTTATTAACATATTCTTGTTGGATTATAATACCGATCTGTGATGATCGATCTATGTATTATTTTAGATTAATGAGTTTCAAAATTTTTAAGTGTTTCAAGTTTAGGCGAATTAAGTTTAAATCTTGTTTAATATGGCTGTAAGTTCAGTATAGATTGTTATTTAAATTGGATTGGGTGGTACTGGTACTGGTATTGTTTCTGTTTGTGGGTTTATGACATATATATTTGTTTGTATTCTATCTTTTTACAGAGCATAGCATAGGTGCAGGTGACTAGGATTAAAGTTTCGTTTGGAGTGGTCTAAGTATTCAATACTGGGACATCTGCCAACATCAGACGTCCGTTACCATTACTTGGTAGGCCTTAAGACCAGGCCAGTGATACGGGTACAGTCTCTACATTAGCTACAAAGTAAGGTTGACTTTTCGACTGCATTACTTCAAAGGTGGTTAGTTACAGGTGATGTTTATAACGGGTGTTATTTTTTTGGCATATTTAACTTGGACTTTATAGTTCATTTTGGACATTTTCGACTTTTTAATATTTTTTGCATATGTATTACACCGCATTGTTCAAATCAAAGATTTTATTGTGGTTGGACAGTGCCAGGCTTACCTGCAAAACCTCCAAGTGGACCTAGTGGTATGGGAAGCGGTGCCATAGACAGCGACACATCGCGTTCGCGTGTTTTCTCTTTGTCCGATTCGGGTGGCGATTTGCGTGACGATTTCTCCTCTTCAATTATATCCTCAATGGGTACCTGTTGGATATTGTACATTATTGTATTAATTAGAAATTTGTTTGGTGCTAATGTAAATATACATCGGGTGGTCTAACTGGATTCAGTGGTGCCATGAATTCAACCAGTTTGGTGGATAACTGATGCCACATGGTAGATGCCTCACAATAGGCGCATTCAGCCACCTGTAAGAGATAGGTACAATGTGAAAATATTTATTTATAATATTTCATTTCATTGAAGACCCACCTTAAGCGCACACACATGACTGCTTAGACCCACCCGAGCCGCAGTCACCATGCATTTGATCAGACGTGAGACATTCTCACACACGCTCGTATGAATTCCCATGTGCTGTTCCACATCCTGTAATTCCATTTGCTTCAGGAGAATATCAAGCATGAGTATGCAACAGGTAAGATTATGCTCAGCATCCGTGGAGAATTCCGTATGACGATTGGTAGGTGCCTCGTCATCCGATATAGCCGAGGTATTCCCGGAATCGTCCTCCACGACAGGTGCTTTAGATTTTAAAACATATATTTGTAGAATCTTTGTCTAAATTCACTTATTGTACTTACAAATGGAGCTACGTCTCGGGGGGTTGGCCATGTCAGCCTTGCTCTCCTTACACGGGGTCTTGGGTAGCTTCGGTTGTTGCTGCTGCGCCTGTGGATCCTTTTCCTTCTCCCGCATCAGCTCATGCTGTATACCATACTTCATAATCCGTACACCATCACCAAACATGGCAAAAAGCTGCACTAGTGGTATGAGTATCTCCAGCTTCGTGAGTATTTGCAACCAGTGTAGCGCCTGTTGTTGCACCTTGGCTGTGGTCTTCTCGAAGCGTATGGCTACAAAGTTGTACATGGTCTTGGCATCGAAGCCGAGTGGTGACATTTCCGGATCGAGTATCTTGCTAAGCACAATCTTCAGCTCGTTGAGCTCCTTCTCGGCTACATCATTGGTAATGGCCTCCATCCAGTGTGGCATGACATAGTCCCAAATCTCCGAAGTGATTACCTCGTATGGCACCAGGCATATGAGACGTTGGAGACCCTCCTTGAGATGGCTGGTGCGTGAGGCTAGGGTCTCCCAGTGCCCACCAACACGTGCATATTCGGGTGGATGTGGCAGCAGACACGAAATGAAAACATTATAATGTATGCGGCAGATTTCCTTGAGCCAATTACACACATGGTCCACCTTCAACTTCTCAATGGTGCTCTCGATCTGTCCAGCGGCTAATGGGCAAAGAACATGACCAAACAAATTTTACTGAATTTCACATAAACAACTTACCATCATAGGAATAAGCCGTAACATGAAACCAGTGAAAAAGCATGCTAAGTATGCGTCCCAAGACCTCGACTGGTGTATCGGCGGTGGGCGTACAGCGGCCCACCAGAAGCCAGATGCCATAACGACCTAGCATCTGGCGTTCCTCAAGAGAAATGTTGTCTGGTGTGAGCGCAGAGCCGTTCTTCTTGGCCTCCGACACAGATTCCTTGCCAGGTTCGAAATTCAGTGGCTTCGCCTCACGCAACAAACTTACCACCGACTCGACCATATGCATCTGCATCTCTGGATCCATTTGCCAGGCTGGCTGCAAGCTGCGATGCACCACATGATCGCCCCCACGACGTGAATTATGACGATTGCTATGACACTGGGCACAATAGCGTATGGGATGATTACCGTTGTAGCTGGCACATTCCGTGGAAAAGCATATGGAGAAAGCGGACTTTTCATTGGAGCGACAGTTCTTGTTTTCGCAGACCATCGACACCTGCTGCATGGGATGCAGTATATCGCCAAACTCTAGATTCGCGTGCTCCCGATGTATTTCATTGGCACATTCAATACATAGATATAGCGGAGGCGGACAGTCAGGTGCATAGGTAATGCTAATGCTATGATCATAGCATACCTTGGCCGCTTCGGCATTACCAGCATTAGGACAGTGCTCACGCTGACAGGTGAAGGGCACCATGTCGTCTGAAGGGTTTTTTCAACATTGTAAATTATATAGAAACCGTTACTGATGCGACTTACTAGTTAATTTGGAGAGCAGCACCTTCCGATCAAAGAGATTGGCATCGAAGGCTGGCCAGTAGTAGAAGAGCAGCTTGGCGGCCGAAGAGCGAGAGACAGCAGTGCCATAGGCAACTACACAAAGTATATCCTTGACAACATTATGTTTGAGGGTCATTAGACATTCCAGTAGTTGACAGTGATGTGCTGAGTAAAGAGAAATATGTCGAAAGTAGAATAAAGATCGGGTGAAAGAGATATATTAGTTGATTACCTGGATTTTTAGAGTACTGCAACACCATCATGATGACTGATGATACCGACTGACAGGCCTGGCATTCCTGTTCATCGGCGCTACGACGAGCTGGAATGTATATTATAATATTATTTTGGATATCGTATAAAAATATATCGTAAATCATACTTATAGTAAAGGGTAAGATATAGTAGCACAGCGCATTAACAATATCCTGATGCAGAGCTGGCGGTAGTACAGATATAGTAGAGCTAACTAGGTAGGGTAGATTATCAATAAGATCCTTATCGAGAAATGGTAATATGCAGCTTAGACACTGCAGCAAAGCCTTGCCAAAGACTACAAGAAAAGTTCAAAAATGAATTTTAATAATTTAAATTATAGGTTATGGGTTACTTACCGATTTGGCCGTACTGTATACAAGGTGCCACATCGATGAGCATAGTTAAAGCATTATAGAGGTTGCCATACTCCAAGTTGGGATAGGCTGACATGCGAGTAGGATCCTCGAGTGGATCCCGTATAAGCTCGTGCGGCGAGGTGCGCACATCTTTAAGGACAGCTGTAAGTACATACATCACTTGCAATGCTGTTTTGAATGACATTGATCAATTCTAATACTTACTTAAGAGAGTTTGAGAAAAGTATTTGATATTGTTGGCAATATCGACGCCAGAGGGCGCAGGTAAGACATTATGCAATAAGCGTACATGGTATTCATGAAGGGCTCTCAGTTTTGCCTGAACTATAATGTATAGAAATTGAAAAAAAAAAGAAATATATATTACGACTTGCCACTTGCCACTTGAGACTCTTGTGGCACACTTACAGGCGGCAGCGCGAGTGCCCATGTTGATGAGTTGCACCTTGAAACTGCCAGTCATTATATCAGACAAATCCTTTGCATTGCCGAAACTGCTGCCGAGGGACTTCGCATTCTGCGACAATAATAAAAACGAACAAAAATATATATAATACATTAGACAATAAAATATTTATAAATTGTGAGAATTTGCCCATTACGTAATCTGGGTCAACCAGCAAAAACTGAAAATTATCTTAAATTTCATCTTAAACTGTGAAATTTCATATTTCAACTATAGTTGGGAAATTATTTGAAACATTTTAAATAGTTTTACCTCGAAATTAGTTAGTTTTTTCAATAAATTTGCAATTTTTTACAGATTTTACGTCGCACCTTGACCACAATGAAAAATCTCTATAACTAAACTGTGCTCAGTGTCTGTATCCTGTGCTGCCAATACGGTGTGTATCTGTGCAAGAATTTTTGCTATCTGTTGGATGCATCACTATAGACATGGCAAAAGTTTTTGCCATTTTATTTTCTCGTTTAAAATATTTTTTTCGTTTATACGACGCTTCATACTTATTTTATTGTATGTCTATTTATTTATATAAAATTTACATTTAATCACTGTATATTTTTTAACTTTTCTCGAATTTGTTCTCCGGAATTTTAAGCGCCCGGCTGACCCACTTTTCTCACTGCTGATTAACACTCACCCCGAATACAGCCCAAAAATAAAACCAGCTGCAGCTGGAACATGCGCACAGGCGATGTTTACATTTTTCGCTTTTCCACTTTTCCCCATTTTCCCATCGTACGGCAACAAGTGTTTGTTTTGGTTCGGTCCTATGTAAATATTTACCAAACAACCCATCTATCAGCTGGGCAAAACATTCATTTGGAGTATGCGCACTGGGTGCGTACTATTTGTAAATATTCACATTGAAAATCTACAAAGTTGAAATAGATGTTTAAAAAAGTGAAATGCAATTTATTTGGAAGTCTAGAAAATAGAGTAGTAAATAATTACAATATTAATTATCGTTAAAAATATATTTTTTTTTATTTGTTTTTAAGTATAGCTGTTAAAGATTAAATCTAAAAATTTAACATCCTCAAATACTTTGCCTTGCAACAGGTTGTCTTTTGTAGACTTCTGTAGACTTTTATGTAGAATACCTTCATATTTGTTATAATGTAAAGCAACATTATGTTATTGTTATTAAAATGTTAAATTTTAATTAAGATTTTGATTTAATTTAGCTTAATTATATTTTACTGAGACACAAAACACAATTTGTGTGTTTAGTTCACAAAGCAAAAGCCTTTATTATAGGGCTTCTTTGGAAAGTGAAAACTTTGTGCCATTATTTAAGGGTTGCGCATGAGTTTTGTCTGGCTTAGAGAACACCTTATGACCTGCACAAAATAAGCACCAGTAAATATAAGGGGAGAAATTAAAACCGAAATGTATTTTAACAGCAGATTTAACTGAACTTTGTGAACTTGAGTGTCAGCTAAGCTGGCATCATTTTACAGACTGAGTAAAAAAAACATGATAATACACAGAGATAAATATTTAGAGCTAACTTTTGAAGTTGGGGAAATGCTTTATTTTAAAGTATTCCAAATATTTTTGATAAACGCTGAACTGCAGGGTTGAACTAGTGTTTGGCTCGTTACATTCGTGTGATAGGGCATATATCCGGTAGGGCAGGGGCTGATGACAGGCTGAAAATAACTGCATAAAGATAACAATAGTTAGTTTTGAAATTTTGAAACTAGTTCTCCATATTAGTTGGATTTGGTGGATCTACGATCGCATCTGAAATGGTTAGCATATGTATTTCTTCAATGAGTTCTGCTGGTATAGATCTATGCTCCATTTCAGACAACTTCTCTTTTAAAACATTATCCGGAAGGTCTTGAGCCGATGTAGAGGGCGTGCGTTCCAAATTTGTTGTGTGAACTGCAGCCTCCTGTTGAACTTCATTTGGGTTGATCTCTTGAAGTGATTTGTTTAGTTGTAGCTGCTGCTGTTGCTCCTGTTTTTGCTCCTGTTGGTGCTCTTGTTGCGTCTCCGGCTGCAGCTGCACCTCTGACTGGAGCTGCTCCACCAGCTCGATCTGCTGCTCGTTCGAATTTTCAGTGGCCGCACCGTTCTGCCGGTTGCCCGACTTTTTGCCCGACTTCTGGAAAAGCATCTTCCAATAGCCCGAAATGGATGACTTCAATTTGGGCTTGACATTTGGAACGGGCTTTTCAGCAATGCTCTCAACGGACGTCTCAGCGTCAGTAGCAGGTTTCGAGGTCTCTGCAGAATATGAACCGTTTTAGAATCACTAAACGAACTAAAATCATTTTCAGATTGACATACCCGTCTTAGAAGTGCCCTTAAGAAGTGTCAGAAAACGACCAGAATTGCGTTGTTTGGGAGCATCCTTGTCCTTACTGTCTTCCAGCGCACCCTCTGCCACCGCCTCGGCGGATTCGGCAACGCTCTCATTGAGATCACATTGGGATTGATTCTTTTTTCCCAGTTTAAAAAAACGTTTGAGCGATCTCTGTTTTATGGAGCCAGGGTTGTTGTTCTGTTGTTCGGTGGGTTGAGCAAGGCTCTCGAGTTTCTCTGGATTCTCGGTGAGCGGTACATCTTGAAGATTCGACATTATGCAACCACTTGAATTTTTGAAAATTTATTATTTATAATCTGCTCTTTCGGAATAAAAAATGAGTCTGTTTAAATCGTTTTCAGTTTGCCATTGACGTGGCCAAATCAAATGAGTTTAAAAAGGCACAGCTTACTTCAATAACAACAAAATTCAAATTTTAAATAGATTACTTTTTCTATGTGACTGACTACTACTGTCTCAAATTTTATACACTTCTGCCAATTTTCCAGCAAAACATGTGTTAACAACATAACTGGTTTCAATTGATACCCTACGATTTTAATTTATTTTTTTTCTCCCTATCGCTCTCTTCCTCTACTTATCTTTCTCTCTCTCTCTCTCTTTATCTCTCCTCAAGCTACAAACTCGAGCAGGATACAATGAGCAATCGATACCAATTCATTCAATACCATACAATACCAATCGTTATACAGTTTAGCCCATTGTTCCAAATGTACCCTGTGTCTGTGTATTTTTTGCTTCTTTTGTTACCTTCACTTGCCTCCACTAGTTTGGCCACATTGGCAGTCCAAGCACCGTTTTAGCCAGTGTGTGGGCCACCAACAAAGCCATTTCGTGCTGCCTCTTTCAAAAATCAATTGAAGCAGTGGCGATTCCGGGCTGTCAACACTGCCTTCTGCCTCCTGGATTGTGCCTCCTACCTTGTATCGCTTGTTATTAAGCTTGTCGTATTGGCTCCATACACAAGTATTGTATGTACATTAATTTATTATGTACGGATCGAGTATGTTATATCCCAATCATCGGAACAATGGGTACGCTTATCAACTTCTCGTTCCGTGCTCTTTGTATAAACGTGAAGGTGTTGAATGTGCAACTGAATTACCCCTGTAAATAAAAAATGTGAAACCTGCGAATTTTCCATAAACTGTACAGTTGTAAAACCGATAAATTATTTTATTTATATATCGTTTCAATTGACCTTAACGAAAGCATCAATAAAGATAATATATATATAGCTCATATTACTGAAATTTCGGTCTCTAAAATATTTACATATTTCTATTAAAATCTCTTCTATTAGTAAAACGTACTATTTCTTATACAATTTATTCTATAATCTATGTTGTACTTAAATTATGTTATATAAGGAAACAAAACTTGCATTAATAATAAATAATAAATTTTTTCTAAAATTCCTGGTGCATTGATTAACATGAGAAATTTTTGCATCTTTTAACCAATATCTTTTAAATATATCAATATTTAATCAATATCTTTTAATTATATTTTATTATAAATTGTTTTACAGTGTTTCATGCGATAATACAGTTTCATTCTATATGATATTGTTATCGATTGTATTGTAAATCATATATTTACCTTCAAATGTGAAATTTAAAACAGGGATTTTTGTCTTTGTATAAATATTTCTTTTAAAGTTGAAATCTGAAAAGAAGGGAAGGCCAAGGCAAGGCAGGCAAGGACATCAATAAATCATGCACAAAACAGGAAGCAGCAGGATTAATGCAATATCCCTTTGCCAGGACAAAAACAGCAACAGCAGCAGCAACAGCAGCAAGAGCAACAGCAGCTGCTCTTGGCCAAAGTTAACGAGTTTTTTCACTCACACCCAAGCAAAGTGTGAAAATGTCAGTGGCAATTGGAGTTGCTTGCTGGCAGTGGAAGAGCGATTCGTAGGGGGAGCGGGAGTTTCAATTGCTGAGCATCTAATGGCAAAAAACATTTAGAGGGTGTGGAGCAAGTAGTGAGTACTGAAACGTAATGTAATACGGCAAACGGAAATGTTATTGTTTGTGGCATGGCGGCAAATTCATTGCCAACACATTTGCAAATACCAAATGCTCCATAACCAGCAGCAGTAGCAGCAACAGCAGCAACAATAGCAACACCAGTAACGGCAGCAACAACTGTGGCAACAGCAACAATAGCAATAACAGCAGCAGCATTAAAAGACAACAACAATCATAGCAACACCCCCTGGGTTTACGCAACAACAAAGGGCAGCAGCAACTCCAACAGCAGCAACAACATCAACAACAGCAGCAACATCAGCAATAACAGCAACAGCAGCATGTGAAAACAATGGCAGCAGAAGCTACAGCAGCAGACCACAAAATGTGTTGCATGCCCCCTGGCGCTGGCAATGGAGCTAATGCTGAAGCTGTGAGCTGCAATTGCCTGTCTGGAGTTGCAACAGCAGCAGCAGCGGCAGCAGCAGCAGACAATCCTCACAGAGAAAAGGCAGCAAGTGCATTCGCATTCATTCATTGGCAATAACAATCAAACTGCTGCTGGCACTTGGCTGCTGTTGCCACTGCGTTGCAAGCTACTCAAAAACTTGCCTCGTCTTTGTTGTTGTTGTTGTTGGTGTTGTGGTGTTGGCTCCTTTGTAGTTCTTGTTGTGCATTTGCAATGCCATTCAACTTGTTTGTGCCGACGCCGACAACAACAACAGCAACAGCAACAATCATAAACACTCAATGTTGTTGACTTTAATATCTGGTTATGTCCGTTTGATCTAATTGTCGTGCTTAAGTCGTTGATATCACCATAAGTTTTTCATATCGGTTTGATTTTTAGGCGGCCCCCATCATGTGGGAAAGGTAAACTTTCGATAAAGGTCATAAATTGTAAGTGTAAGTGTTTTTCCATTTTCCATTTTCCATTTACCGTTTACCATTTTGATCTGGCTGCAATTTGGCACTAGCTTAAGCGCGTTTTATAGATTTACAATATTTGTTTAGTTGGGGTTTATTGACGCTATTGACTTATGATACATAAGACAGATAAGCAGTTCAATCGCTTTGGTTTAATGGCCTCTACATCGACAGCAACAACAACAAATTACAGCTAAAGTCTATTTAAAATAAATAAATGTTATACGTGTAATGATAATCATTTCAATATCTTTATGTATTTAAAGCGCATTGATAATGATTTCATTTATGATTTCACACTTTCACTACGTTTACGACGGCTCGCAGTGACTCACTGTGCCTTAATCGAGGGGTTAGATCTAGATAAATGTCGTATGAATGAACTCAATCCCCGCTTACATGATACATATGTGATATTATTCCTTATATTTTGTATGTATACAAAATATATAGATATATCTTAGAGAGATGGTTCAGAGTTTCAGAGATATTTCAATTATATTTGAGAGATGTAAATAAGATGTAAGAGATATATAGAATGTATTTTAATGAATGTAAGAAGTAAATGGGATATGTCCGAGAGTTGCAAGAGAAGATGAGAAAGATATATAAGTGAACTATGATAAATTTACGTGAGACGAATTGATATATGAAATAAATATCATTGATATATGAAAGATATATGAAAGATGTACGAGAGGTATGTGAGACATATGTGAGAGATATATGAGAGATACATTACAGATATATGATAGATGTATGAGAGTTATATAAGGGACATATGAAAGATATATTAGATTTATATTAAATATAATATTATATATATGGGAGATATATGATTGATATAAAAGAGACATATGAGAGATATATTACGCAGATATGTTTTGTATATAGAAGAGTTGCATGAGAGATGTACTAGACATGTATAAGGGATGTGTGATAGGTCTTTGAAACAAATGCATTGATTGTACTTGAAGAAAATTATCCCACAGTTTTAATTATGACAGTTTAACACATTGATTGTTCTTTCAACTAATTGGGCTTAGCTCATTTAATACAAGATCTGAATCAAATGAAGCGTTACATTAAGCTATTGACATGCATGTAAAAATATAATTTTCATATTGTGTATGATGTATTGATCATATTGAGGTATTTATAACTGTCAAACATTTTGCAGGTTTGCGTTTTATCTTTGCCGTTGACAATAAGTTGCAGCTTGTGATCGAGTTAATCAATTACTACAGTGAGTACAATAAATATAACCGTTGCAGGCGCCAGCCAATGCTGGTGATATCGATATCGCTTGATGGCATCACAAAGGAGCTGAACAACAGCAGCAGCAGTACAACAGAGTAAACAGAATGTCAACAGTTTAATAAATATGAAATCAGTTACTCATACAGACAGAAGCAACCTCAAGCAACTCAAACTGGGAACTGGGATGTAGCATGAGACTGGGATTGAGACTGGGACTGGCACTGGAAGTGGTAGTGGTAGTGGTAGTGGTACTACAAATGGTAACAGAAACGCGCGACCGCAATTAAAAAAGCCGCAAAACACGTAGCAAGTGCGCCAAGATCAGTGCGATGTGGAGTCACTCGATCAACGCGGTGCTAACAAAAACCAACACAACATAGACAGGCAGGGGATAAGGCGGGGAGAGCCTGTGGCAGCTTTGGCGTCGTGTGAGATAGAGAGTGAGAGAGAGAGACAGAGCCGATTTTCTACTCTCCCGTTGATCAGAATCAGAATCTCGCGCTGACATTTTGATATTTGAGTTTCGAGGTTGGTTTAAAGTATGATCGATTTATTATGCGATGGCAGTGGAACATGCCTAACGATGACGACGACGACAAAGCCACATAACTTGGCCAAAGCGGGCAGCTTCCTTCTGGGCCAAAAGCATATATGCGCGACATTGATTTTCGCCAAGTAATGAGGCAACTCATTAATCATTTTATGCGCAAACGAAATAAAATAAAAATGAAGAACTGCATCGACTGGGGGATTATGTTGCTGCCGTTGCAGCAGCAGCAGCAGCAGCACTGACGGAATGCTAGCAACATGTTGCACATGCTGCTGCCTGTTGCACGTTGCACCCTGCATGCTGCATGCTGCTGAGTGGCGGGGACAGCTGCAGCTACAGTAACAGCCGCAACTTTAACTTCAGCTGCTGCATTGCCCCCACGCTGGGGCCATACATACACATACACACACACACACACACACACACGCAGACAGACAGACACACTCTTATAC
>JBANCZ010000494.1:0-34950 GCA_037040025.1 Sphaerogastrella javana
TTGTCAGTGTGTGTTGCTCTTGGTGTTGTTGTTGCTGTTGTTGCTGCTGTTGTTGTTGTTGCCTGTGTTGCAGCTGCAGCGGCGGCGGCGGCAGCAAATGGCAAAATTAATGACATTTTGCACTTCATTATGCGACGCGCTGCGGCTCTCTGACACTTTGAAGTGAGGCACTCAGCTGCAACACACGCTTGCACCCCCACTCATCCCTCCCTTCTGCTGATGTTGCCACTTGGGGCACTGTTTCTACTGCTGCTGCTGTTGCTGTTGCTGTTGTTGCGGTTTACCTGCCAGCTGATGTGCAGTTATATGCTCATATATGCCCCCAGCTATTCACAGTTTTTCCTTTCCTTCTTTTTTTTTGTCTCTTCTCGGTGTCAGTTGTCAGTCGTCTGGCGGCAATTGGAGCTTCACTTGGTCAGAGATGACGGTAAAATGTTATCAACGAATGCAACAATAACAACAACAAAAAAACACTCAATTTACACTCTTCAGAAGTTGCTAGAAATTTTCTTTGATTTTCCATATCACATGGACCTATAATATTGGTTAGATTGATGGTTCACAAATTGAAAGAGAGAGAGAGAGAGAGCCATATAATATATTTTACATTTGTTTTATATATTATTGATCTCAGTATTCAAACTAATTGTTTATTATAGTAATTAATATGCTAAACACCCTGTTAATCTGTGATTGATCGCGCTATTCCTTTTCTACTATTAATCGATCGCGTTTTTGTGAAATTTAAAAAAATAAATGTAAGTAATTAATAAAATATACAATGATTCGTATGATATGATCTAAACCCAAAATAAAATATATCCGCCTAGGATCTATAGCTGGAACCCACACAATATAATTAGTAGCAGTTCGATTTCTCAACTAATTGCATTTTGTAGATTGATTTAACAACCCTCTCGAACGACTAATATAATGTAATGAATTTAGGTTAAAATGGAACAGTAAACGATAGATGCACGGGCAGTGGGAGAAGGGTACGCAGAGGCACTCCTTCGAACCTCTACATGGGTACATAGTATTCAATTAAAGCCCATCAATTGTGAGCCTAATAGAACAATTCAATTGAGTGCAAAATGTTCCCATGACCAGACGAATTTACACTTGCACACGACCAGCAGCCAAGTGTACGAGGGATGGGCGGTGGGAGGGTTGCTTACAGCTTCAGTGGTAGGCAGGAGAAGGAGATATAATATGTATGTTCTTTATTGACCAAGCAAATGAAAAGGTACCCACGCTTAAAAGTTGAAATGCGGGCAGTGGATAGGAATACGAATATGGAATGATATACGGAACCGAATCGTTTTATGGAATCGAATCGAACTCGACTCGACTCGACTCGACTCAACTCAAATCGACTCGAAGGTACTCACATTACAGTCACAGGGTTGGGATAAAGGGCGTAGTTGCTGGGTAAGAGCTAAGGGATGATCCTTGATGCATTATTTGTTATTTGAATCACGTGACAAGTTGCTGCCTGACCGACAGGGAATGGAAGGGCACTGAGGGGGGTTGCTGGGAACTGTGCACAGAAATCATCCCACGGGATTCAATTTATGCGTGTTTGAATGTTTTTGATTGCGCGTTGCTAATTCAAATAAAATTCACAAAATCTCTCGCTCGATCTCACTCTAACTCTCTCCCTTCCCTCAAAGCATCTTAGGTTCATATTGTATTCAATGTTTGTTGTTGTTTGCGCCTGCGGTAAGCTGATCCAAAGCCAGTACCATGCAACCCACAAGGTAGCTTCAATGTCGTAGTCGTCATCGTCGTCGTCAATGTTGTTGTTGTTGTTGTTCCTTCGGGTGGTGCAATTTCAACCTTATTACAATACATTTTGGCTTTGTTGCCTCAACTTAACTTACGCCTTTGCTGCTGCTGCTTTTTTTTTGTAATTTTTTGTGTGAGGGTGCATCAATTTCCCAGTGACAGGCTACGTCTGTTGGCATTAATAAAGTCAGTGTAAAGCATTTCATTTGCTTCCGCCTTGCCCTGGAGAATATGTAATTAAACTAATTAAGCTGCAGTCCAACTCTCAGGAGTCTAAAGCGACGAAAAGAAAAAAGCAAAACCCCAACGAATTGATATTTTTATACACCTTTTGGATTTTTTTCTTTCGGCCTTTTGGCATAAAAAAAAACCGTAAAAATAGTAGCAAATGTCACGCTAATTATTACAAATGATTTCATTTTTCATAATTTTCATGGATATGGTTATATGGAAATGTTTTTCGGCTGTTGTCAGCGGAATTGTTTATAGAAATCTGTGTGCCATGCGAATGCCAGAAATACCTTGATTTGGGACAAATATTTACAAATAATGTGGCTCAGTTTTATAGCTCCGATGGGGAGTTATACGGTATGTACCAGGTGCAGCAGAGATAGAGGAATTGAAATAGAAAGAGTAAATGGGAGAGAGAAAGAGAGAGAGGTCTTTCACTTTGGTACTACGAAAGGAGTATTAAATTTTCAAGTTTTTATGGGAAAGGAAGAGCTATAGAATATTATTGGAAATGGAATATTAAGAAAGGTTATAGTACCACGTGAGAAATGATATAATACTAAAATGTTAATATATTTTATTAAAAATAATGTAATTGGAGTATTTCACGACGGATCACTCTATATAGTTTAGAAATTTCTTTTCTGTATATTTATTAAAGTAAATTTATGTTATATTGGATTTCTTACCACATGTATAGCATCATCTTAAATGTTTTAATGTGGTATCTATATGGTATTTAATAGTATTCTTTTCGAGAATATGTTACAATATTTTATACATCATTATCGTATCTTTATCAATGTGTATACCCAATTCAGTTGGCACTATGCTCACAGGGTATTACAATGTATCTCTGTCTTCTTAAAGACATGCACCTGAAGCAGCCGCCACTGTTGCATCTTCTCCCTTCCCTCGGCACCTCTGAATGTTTCATTAGCTGCTGCTAGATGTTTCGATGCAGCGTGGGGCATTGGGAAACCATATAATTGATTTATGTCCAATGGATTGTTGGTTTGACTAAATTTAGAAGCGAGCGAACAACTAAAACAACTAATTTACTCTGAGAGAACGAGGCAATGTTGTTGAGGAGCTGCAAAACTTTACGTATATATATATATATATATCGTGTTCTTCACTTTTGTCACGTTCACGGGCATGATCCAATACAGTAGTGTGCCCCCATGCACCATGCCACATGCTGCATGTTCGTTGGCTATGCGGCATCTCTGTCTGCCGCTTGGGATGCCTAAACGGAACGTGTCCGTTTGTTTGTTTTTGTTTGTTCGTCAGAGGGAGTCGGAATAACTGTGTCTTTCTGTCTGTCTGTCGGACTGCCAGAGCCCTGTCACAATTGACACTGACGATGCGGCAGGTACACGACGCTACAGACAGAGGAGACGTGCCGTTAAGTTGTCATTGCGAGAGACGGGAAAATATTTTTCGGAATACTCGCTACTGGGAAATGGGAAAACTGAGAGTTGGGAGTTAGGTATAGGGCACTGAGAAGTCCTCATGGGGCACCGATGCTCATGCTCATGCTAAACGAAAGATTAATTGAACGTGCGCCAGGCGAGTTATTAATCTTATCGAGCTTAGTTGGGGACTGCATTGTTTCTAAAATATTGTACCTCAGGTCCTACTCTCTCTTCTACTCCTACTACTGGCCCTACTCCTATTCCTACCACTACCACCACTCATACTTCTACTGCTACTCCCACTCTTACGCCATTGTCCACACTCCAGTCTCTATACTGCATCTCCTCTATTCTCCAACCTCCAACCTCCACTCGGGTGTCAGCTAATGGCACCGCCACTTGAGCCAAGATTTCCACAGCGGCCCAACAGCTGCCCTGTCCTCCTCACTTCTCATTTGTTGTAGAGACTGTCACTTATTTCTTTTCTTTTCGTTTTGTATTTTTCTTGCTGCGTTTTTTCTTTTTTGTCATTTTTTTCGTCTTTTTTTAAGGTCTCTCCCCTAATTTGTTTATGGCTCTGATAATGCAATTTTTTAGCCGGCCCCCACGTAGAAGGGGGCATCTCATGTGCTGCACGGGGGAACCGCAATAACATAAATATATCCGCTGATCTGGCGGGAGCAATTACCGGGTGAGCCATATTTTGTCACATTTCGTATATACGTATATGGTATAAGTATATTTTTCCAATTTTTTTCGCTCTTGGGTGAAAGTTGAAGCGTTTTTATAGCAGCACATAACTCTCCTCTGCATCGAGAGAGTGGGAGTCCGCCATAGGCTGAGTTTAAGCCTAGAGGTGGCCATCAAGGCTGTTGATGAAAACTTTTAAGTATGCTTAGATTAGTTGGAGATTACCTGGAAATGAAAGAATTGAATATAATGTTCGAGTGTTGGGTTAATCTGGCATTCTGGACGAAACCAATTAATTAGGTGGAATGATAAGTCTGTAATTTCATACTACAAGTATTACCTCATCCTGTTTATAATATTTAAGAATATTATCTTCCTGATGAGCTTATAGAGTAATCATTTCTTTGGAATATTCACAAATATATTCATTGCATTCAGTTACACAGCTGAACAGATGCCGCTACTCAGAATTCAATTATCGTTATAGAGTTAAGTGAATCAAGACCTGCTTTAAGAACTACCCCCAACACCATTCAAAATCTCCATACGTTAATTGTGCAGTGTATGTGTCTGTGTGTGTGTGTGTATATATTTTTATTGCGCACTGTAAGCACATGCCAAAACTTGCCACAAATAATAATATGACGCTTATTGCGCAGCTGCCGTTGGGTTTCACAATCCAACGCAATTGAGAGCGCATGACGCATACACACAGGCACACACATACATATACAAAGCCATACCAATATACACATCGGCATATGTACATACACATACTCAGCCTAAACCCAAAAAGTAACGATTCTGAAGTTAAAGTAGAAAACACGGCGCAAATGCAGCACCTTGAGTCAAAGGCATACACAGACACACACACACACATACACATTGTATCTTTGTATCTATGTATCTATGTATCTATGTGTCGTTAAGTACCTACAAGATAGCCATCACCTTGTGTAGCAAAAGTTGAGCATGCCAAACAGTATATCACGGGGGAAGTTTTCCGATTTCTTTGAACACCTGGACGCCGAGTCGCTGTCGTCTTCAGCTTGAGGCAGCTCTAAGGTGCACCGCATTTCAAATGGGCTCAGGCAGAGGCTACGCTCTGATATTCAAAAGATACCTATATTATACTCGCGGTGTTTTGACGCAGTTATGTCTGATGGGGTCTAGAGCATGTAGTTCCAAGGGATCGGGCGGGTCAACCCTTTCATGTGTATCGTGAGCAAACACTATAAAATCATATCACTTCGATTACGATTTTGGTTCCTTTTGGCACAGCTCAACAAAAAAAATGAACACTTGCGTCATGCGCATTTCATAAAAAAAATAAAAATAAAGAACTAATCAAATATCAGTGGAGTTTATGTATGTTGTCTGGGGTAAGCCAGAGGAAGTGCACACCTTGCCGCATTAGCATAACATTAAGATGGGCATATACTCATATACTCGTATACTGTAGTGTTAGGAAATTTCCCATCGTCGCACTGAACTTGTTTTTTAACACATGTGACAATTATGCTAAACGCATGCAAATGCCATTTCCATTTCATACCCCTCAAATGCAATGCGATCTACACTTCCTTGGATCTACAACACCATTAACCCCTACTATTAACCCCTACTGTTACTGCTGCTGTTGCTCTGTTATGATTTTCATTTTACCTTCAACCGGATGTATTCATGCTATGCAAGTGTTGGTCCAACTCGTTGATGATTATGCAAATTTTTAGTTGACATTGTGTGTGTGAAGTGCGAGCCAAGTTGTAGGCACACCTGGGCAGCAGCGGAAGTAAATGAGAGCGAAACGCGCGAGAAAAAGTGATCTTTCCCATACACAGATACGGATATGGCCTGCCATTATCACTAATTGCATTGACTATTTAATATTTCATAAGTCCTTAAGATGTATATTAAGAGAGCTGTATGAAGTTGTATTTTATCTTGAAAATCGAATGGGGCCGCAAGGATCTTCTCACTTGAACTATGGCTTGTAATATTTGAAAGCGAATTAATAAATAGTCTTTTTATGGTAATTATTGTATGCACCTTCTATTTATTCTTTACAACTATGCCCCATCTATCAAAATTTCGTAAATTCTTTAAAAACATCGAACTTTAATGCAAGTATTCAGTGTTTCATTAAAGCATCTAAATTAATTGTTGTAGATGTATTAGATATTTTGGAGAGATCTATATCCCCGCCCATCCGTTCAAAAAACAATGTGTGATCGGCAAGGAGGAACGGATTATCTGGAAGGTACAACTCCGCGACATACACAACTATCGGCCAGGTACAGGCAGAGCTTTGCCTTCGTCACGCTACAGTCACGAATACCAGGTGTATTGGTCCAGCTGATCAACACACTCTATCAAAATAGGCAGGCTTTGGTAGACCTTTATGGCGAGGAGGTGCTAAAGGATATTTCGACGATAAGCAAATTGGTGTTGCGTTTAAGGAGCAACCTCAATAGCGACTGTCAGTTCCAGCTCTTCAATGGCAATGAACCAGATAAGGCCGAATGGAATGCGTTTCTGACGGAGTTGCCAAAGCCAAAGAAGAGGTTTTTTCGCGGATGTTGGCTTCATTCCGAATGCTATATCTATAGACGATTGCATTCGTTCTTTGAGAATAGTAAATTTTTGAAAAACTGGGATTACTTCTCGCATCTGAAGCAGGAAGATCTGACACTGAGCGGTAGAGCCATCGTGAGCATCACGAAGGCCACACGTGACTTGGAGTTGAGCTATGAGAATTTTCACACGCTGATGCGCATCAATTTGTGGAGCAATCGATTCGAAATACAGCTGAATGCATATGTTTTCAATGAGGAGGACGAGGACAGCAATATCGATGTATTGGCCAGTGTGGCCAACCTCGATAAACATCTGTTAGTGGATGACACGCTGCAGGTGTGGAAGTGCCTGCAAAAAAACAAGGGTGCGCCCACGGTTATTGTGGACTATGTCTGTGATAATGCTGGCTTTGAGCTCTACATGGATCTCATCTACATCGAATATCTGCTTGAACATAATCTAGCCACTCAAGTGCGCCTGCATGTCAAGGCCATACCCTGGTACATATCCGATGCTATTAGTTCGGATATCTATTGGACTATTAATTACCTGAAAGAACATTCCGTTTCCTTGGTTTCAACGCTCGGATACAAATTGGAGGGACTCCTGCGAGAGAATCGTATTGTGATGGCACCTTTATCCCATTTCTGGACTGGACCACATTCCTATTTTGTGATGATCGACACGAATATAGAACTGTACAAAATGCTGTCCCAGAGCGTATTGGTGATCTTTAAGGGTGATCTCAACTATCGCAAGCTTATGGGTGATTACATCTGGGATTTCACAGAGCAGTTTATCACATGTCTGCGTGGCTTTCGTCCGACGAACATTTGCGCCATACGCAACGTCAAGTGTGAAGTGATCTGTGGCCTAGTCGAGGGCCAGGCCGATAATCTGCTAAAGGTCGATCCTGGCTGGATGATATCGGGCAGCTATGGCGTCATTCAGTATACCGATAGCTTGAAATGCAAATGCGATGGTTGGCTGCCAGCGTTCGCAGTGCGTAAAACCCTACTGGATGAGCACTATATCTACCGTTGCTCCAACTGACTTCAGGTTTCACTATATACATATACTCGGCTTCAGCTCTTGCTCCTAGCTGCTGGCTAAGTTGAACTGGCAATCAGCAAAAACGCATCGACGTCCTATCGCTGGAAGCGGAAAAATACAAATTTTTATTGTAAATTTCTTGTTGTTGCATTTAATTCACAAATTGTAAAAGCAAGTTGCAGTTGCAGTTGCAGTTGCGCTGTGGCAATGTCTTAATTTGCATTACGCTGCCAGCGTAGAAAACCGCTGAAAAAAAAAAAATATTGTACTGAAGGCAACATATAAATGATGCCAAATTTGTCAGCGCATTTTGACCAAAATCAAAAAATCGCATCGTTACGCCCACCGTTTCTGTGGTTTCGGTTACACGCCATTGTGTGTGCCTTAAGGTATGTCTCGGTTGTGTGTGTGTGTGTATGCGTATTTGTGTGTTTGTGTGTGCCACCTGCATTTCTACAACTTGCTCTAATCTGCAACTCAAGTTGGCCTAGAGCCTAGCCTGGACCAGGCCAATTGGCGAGTGACTAATGCTGTTGGTTTTATTGATGTGCTGCACATGCGCACTCATTTCTCAGGCGAGAAGCTCTGCCTTCCGGGCGGAGATAGAGATAGAGAGATTGTGAGAAAGAGAGAGTTGGCAAGGTTGAGATTTAGACAAGGTGATCAAAATTGAAAATGGAAAGTTGTGAAAATCTACAAATATGCTAAAGATGCTATAAATAACTTCAGTCCAAAGGCAACTGCATATTCAATTGATTGTAAATATAAGCTAGGAAAGTGGTAGACAAACATGAGAGGGGAAATATATGAGAAACAGAGGTATGCCTTCCAAACGAAGACAATATGCTGAATAGTCATATGTAATCTATATCAAGTTAGTATCAGACTATGACTATATTCATATAGTATACTATATTTATATTTTCGAATATTGTCGATGTGATTACGGAGGAACTATCAATATATCATAAATTCAAAGTTGTAAATAATTTCTTGGAATGTATAGCTTTCTATTCAAAACAAAATAACACTATATATTTTTATGAGAACTTACACAAATAGACTTTAGATGCTTGACAACAAATTTTATGCTTACCCTCTAAACTCTTCTAGTCTTTAACTTCTCTAAGTTCCCAGCTTTGCACTCGATTGGACATGAATGCCAAATTGGGCCGTAAGTGTTCTAATAAAATCGTCTAATTTGCTCCAGAAATGGTCCAGGCATATCAAATGAATGTGACCCAAAATATTATTGTTATTAAATTAACTATAGTAGTTTTTTTTTTAGTTGAATGCACTTGAGGCAAATCAAAGCCAAAGTCAAACGCTTCCAAATGAACAAATCATAATTGAAATCTCGAATCTATAGAAACGAATCCAAATGTGCAAATTCTCACAAATATTAAGATACGTTTGTTTTGCGTTTGAAAAGAGCAACATGAGGCCAGCGAGAAAACAAGAAAATGGGAAAACGCAAATTCCAATGCACATGAATCCCATTGATCAGGTACAGTTCCCATACTCAAAAACACATATACTCATAACCATTCACATTCATACTAATGCATTGAGCAATTAATCAGCAAATGCTGCATACGGGGTACAAAATGGAATTGGCACACAGGACCAAAAATATATATATGGTATTATGATGTGTTATTATTTTCCCACCAAATTCGAAAGCCACCCCAAAAAGCCGTTTAATGAAGCAGCAACTGCGCAGCTGCGGAATCACGTAAACAACAGACAAAGCAAACCGAAAACATAAACCAGAAGCTGTTGCTCTCCGTCTTGCTCTCTCAATCTATAGCTCTCTCTATCTGAAGCAACTGGCTGCTGTCCACTTGGTGTTCCTGGGGTTGGGCTGCTACCTCTACTGCAGTTGCGCCCTTGAAAATGTTTTTTTACCACCCGGTGCCGGGCATCGAGCACCAGGTTGTTGCTGGTGCTTTTGTCAGATTTTGAGGTTGTTGTTATTTTGTGGTTCCTTGTAGGGTTGCAAAACTTTTAACGGGCTCTGGTTTGGTCTGGTCTGGTCTGACTGGTTGAACCGATGGGCCAGGTGATGATTTCCACCACCCATTGAAAGGTTTTTTTTTAAATGTGGTACCTATGCGCAGGTATGCCACATGGAACCAGCTGGCAAAAATGTATAGAAGGGCTTCGTTGTTTCGTGATTTCGTAGACTATGACTTATGTGCAAGGTGTGAACAATATCACGGATAGAGTTGGGTATATATCTATAATCAATATTCTTGCGTATCAATATTCAATCGCATTGCTTCACATCAACTGGGCACCCCAACTTCCTTACGGATATGTTGCTGCAAGTGTTTGAACATATTATATGGGGGAAAGTTTCGGAATTATTGGGTGAGTCATGTTTGCAAATATTAGAACTTGAGTTAGAGATGGACAAATTCTAGAACCAAGCAAACGTGAGAAAAAACCTAGACACTATGGTGTTTATATAGCTAAATTTATTCTTAAATTTATTTCAAGAATTTATTTATTTAGTATTTTGAATGTATTCATTCTGAAAATAATGGTAACTCTTATAAAATAAAAATATTATATATAGATCTGTCTGGTTGCGATCTTCGACATATTCATGAGAGCTTCCTAAGCATAGTGTATATCCTTCAACTAACATAAACTCGGTTTTATGAACTAATAACTTAAAATAGCCGTAATAATCACTTGAAACATATTCGAGTACAACATAAACTAAGCTCTAAGTTTTTTACAACGATATTTACTCACGCACATCTATAGAAAATATCGTCTATAAACAGACATACAAAGCCTCGATTGAATGACTCAATATGGGCGCTAGGGCACATTCAGTCGTACGGTCTCAGTGCGGTGAGTGCAGTTGATAAGCCATAAACACTCATAGAGTATTCATAGAGCACTCATAGAGTGCACTCACGGCGATTGTCTGACTAAATTATGAGCAAATTAAATGAGCTGAGTTGCAGTTGCAATTACTAGTATCTATGGCAAGCTATGCGAACGGGGTTTCACTTGGGAGGGGGCAAGTGGGTTTTTGTTGGTCTAAAAGTGAGCAGCCAATTGGCAGTTGACATAAACCTTTCGCCAAAGCACTGAAAAAAAAAAGCCGCCAAAGGCGCTGGCAAGTGGCCAAAGCCAGAAAAGGTCAACATTTCGTAATCGCCATGAGGCAAGTGTGTGAGTGTGTCTGTTTGTGTATGTATGTGTGTGTGTGTGTGTGTGTGTGTGTGTGCATACGTAATCATGCAGCAAAGCATGTCATCCTATATTTCAACTAGACACCAAGAGCGCAGCAGACACTGAGGCTGGGCCCAGGCCAAAACGGACAACAGGCAGCAGGCGAATGGCACTGTCAACGTTGCCTGCCACAAGTTGCAAGAAGAAAAAACAAAACAAAACTGAAACACATTCGCCAAGTGACCAAGTGGTCAATACAAACAAACAGTAACAACGAATAGTAGTAGTAGTAGTAGTACGAATAGTAGTAGTAGTAGTAGAAATAGTAGTAGTCATAGTCATACTAGTAGTTGTATTTATAGTTGTATTAGATATGTATATTCAAACGACTATCACCCGCTAAAATTCAAATTCAAATTTGCTTAAAAGCCAAAAAATAATCAACAACAACTAAGCGCTGTGGCAGCGTGGCAGTGTGGCACCATCACACACATACACACACACACACACATAAACACCCAAAGAAAAAAAAAAAAAAAATTAGCCATTGACTTGGGCGCTAATCTGGTTTTAAACTGCGCACAGGCGCTGCCACGATGCGGGTGTGTACCCAGCAGACAGACACACGGCAGACCAACATCTCCCCCTAACCACAACCCAAACCCAAACCCAAACCCAGTAACCAAAAAAAAAACCGAAACCAACAACATGGTAGTGCGCATGGTCAGCGCTTGGGCTGGGCAGACACAGGGACAGTCGGACAGTGGGACAATGGGACATTCGGACAGCGGGACAGCCGGAACAGTCGCACTGTTGGCTTGGTCGAGCGATCAACGTTTGGCCATCGCTGAGCAACCAGTTTGTGGTGGCACCCGCACCTGGCCAACTGCCCAACTTACGACTCTGCGACTTGCCACACTCGCAACTAGCCAACTAGCCAAATAGCCAACTTGCAACTTGCTAACTTAGAGCGTGCAACGTGCAACGTGCCGCAGCCCAAGCAGCTGCCCTGCCTTGGCTAGCCCTGGCTGCGTCTGTGCGTCCCTGCAGACTACACTCTGCACCGTCTTTCCCTACACTTTGCTAGCCATTTGC
This sequence comes from Sphaerogastrella javana, assembly GCA_037040025.1. Lineage (NCBI taxonomy): Eukaryota > Metazoa > Arthropoda > Insecta > Diptera > Drosophilidae > Sphaerogastrella > Sphaerogastrella javana. The sequence continues at coordinate 12,045 of JBANCZ010000494.1, forward strand.
TGCTTAGCTGTTTTATAGCTAGATATATGTATGTACATATAGTATTTGGTAAGTGGCAATTCGCATTCGCTTGTGCATCTTTGTGGCAAGTTTGCTTAGTGCCTTTAATGCTAATTATATAATGGCGCCATCAAATTTGCCAAATTAGCCAAGTGAAGCCTTTCAATTCCCATTTGAAACATCATTGTTTATAATGCTTTAATAACATTATTTATAGTGTTTCAATTAATGTATTTATCTGCTATATACATACTATATTCGAAGGATTAATTTTTATGGGGAAAGCAAGTTTCTAATATGTTTAGACGTATTTACCTGAGATTAGTTGAGTATGGTCTTGAGAGACCGTCTTAACGGTCTTACACTTTCTTACCTTTTATATATAGGATATTTTTTTTATATTTAAATAAAAATATACCAAATTGTACTGTTATATTTGCTTCTGTTTGGTATATTTGCTACTAATATAAATACTAAAATATACCACAAATTTACGAGTTACTTTATAGCTATGGTTTTTTACAGCAAGGTCAAGCAGAGAGCTCCATAATAGTATAGAGTTTATGACGTTAGTTGTTACCAAAAAAAAAAATACACAAAATTATTATAGACTGACTTATATATCTTATTATCATTTTTGTTGTTTAATTTCACTGCAATAACCATGTCAAAATAATCAAATCTCTCAAAATATAAATCAAAACTGTATAATTAATTCAAACATTCAAACATTGAAATTATAAGTTTGAAGTTGAAGTCTTAAGTCTAAAGTTTGGATTCGACCCAAGGCTTTACCATGCGATCGAATGAGGTGAAATTTGAAATCTTTACACTTGGCTTGGTTATTAAACAACAGCAGTGAAGATAGCAAAATATGGGTTTACGGTCATGCATTAAATGCGGAGAGTGCCAAGTGCATTAAGAAAGTGTAGGAATACCATAGATTGGGGTTTATTGTACGATCGCATATGGACTGCACTGACAATGAGGTTTAGTGATTCGTTTAATGTTTTCTAGTCGGGCGGAGTTTGGCATTAAGATGTATCTATCTAAATAGTTATTAATTCGGGCCTTTGGCATAACTTGTTATGTTTTGTGTTTGATGTTCAAACTAATGAAATTGTGAATATATATATAGAAATAATAAACTTTCGAATTGAGTGTCGAAAAGTGCATTGTAATTCGTCTACTCAACGCCAGAGTGCGACTCGAGCGATTGCAGCTGATTAGCAGACAGTCTTTCCGTCATATTCTGAAAGCCCAATTACAACGGGCCAACAAGGCACACTCAGTGGAAGTCGGAGTCAAAGACTCGGCCTCACCCTCAGCCTGAGTCTTAGCCATAGTTTCTGGTTGTTGTTGTTGTTTTGTTTTTGGCCACGTGAACACCCTTATGCAAAACAAATCAAAACAGCATTAAAAGTCGTAAATCTGTGCCAAAAAAAAAAAAAACAACAAGCCCCGGCTCCAGCATGTGCCAAAAAGCCATAGACCAGGCCCAAAAAAAAAAAAGCGAAACAACCTCTTGGCCAAAAGACACAGACACTTGGCCACTCGGGACGCTGACTGCGACTGCGACGGAGACTGAGACTGAGACAGCGACTGCGACTGCGACGTCAGCGGCTGCTGTGATAAAATATGAGACACTGGGGCAGACAGTCGAATGGTTGGCTGCTAGAGTGCCTTGTGGGTGGGTGGGGCTGTGTTTGGTTGTGGTTGGACCATGATTCAGTGGAAAAATAGCTAAAAATGTGTATATAGACTCGTAATACTATATAACTGACCAGACGCTGATGTCTGTGTTGCTGTTGTTATTGTTATTGTTATTACTGCATTACCAATGACAAGCAGACAGCGCTGAGAGACGCCACCTAGCGGTCAGTGTATGAGGCAACTATGCCTACCTGTCAGTGCAAGAGAAAAAAAAACAACAACAACAACAACAACAACAAATGCCTTCGATATTTTGCCGGCAAAAACTATTCATATGCATAGAGTGAATACACTCAAACGCTCACACACATACAGAATGGGTAAGAGGCATTCGATTTTGTTGTTGTTTTTGTTGCTGTATTCAATATTTATTTATTTGCGAGTGCCTAGCGCAATGCATTAAAGCCAATAAAATAAATAAAAATAAAAATTGAAATTGACTACGTCAGAAAATGTTGGCATTCATAATGCATGAGTTTTGATTTCTTGGCGACGTCAACCAACAAAAAGTGGAAAATCGAAAAAAATTAAACAAAAAAATGTATACACAATAAGAAAAGTTCAAAATTAACTAGCCAAAAGTGTCATGATACCCGTGATACCCTGTATTTAATACAAGTGCAACTTCAAGTGCAGGAAATTCAAATCAAATTTGTTTACACTCGGTTTAGTGCTTGTTTTTGGTGGTCTCACAAACCACCCGCTGATTTGGTGGGTTACAGGGTAACATGGCTTTAAGTAAAGTGCAAGAAATCACTTAAGATTTGCTTTGAGTCCATTGCAGATTTATGTTAACTACTTGACTTGTTATAATTGGTATATTAAATGATTTAAAAGCTTGCCAATGCGCCAACACAAACAGAAATCAATTTTATGCACTACGAAAATAGAAAAAATACAGACAACACATAAATACAAATACAAATATGAATACAAATCCAAATCCAAATCCGCAGTCAGGCCATTCATTTACAATATACATATAGATGTATATATATATATCAGAGAGTTTGTTCGACCTGCTAGCTGTCTGTCCGATCGTCTGTCTGTTTCATAGTGAGAGCGGGTGTAGGCAATTGGGCACCGAAATGGAACTGTGAATTGTGGCGACTCCAACTCCTGTGTCCACTACTTGGGGGCTCCAGGTGAAACCCAATGTGTGTGTGTGGAACTGGCTTAATATTATTTATGAGCCCAATGTGCGCAATATCACGTAATAATCACGCACATAAATGGCCAGTTAAATGCTAAGCAGAGACCTCTCGACTCGTAGTCAGCAGCCCAAAGAGATATAGCCGAAAAAAGGCTAAAAAAAAGAGCCAAACTGTAGCCAGTTGCATTTCATATTTCATTTCAAGTGTTATTTGCAAAACATGTGCGAGATCTGTTGGTGTTGGTTCGTGCGGTGTTGGTGGTGTTGGTGGTGCTATGGTGCCGGTGCCGCTGCTCAAATAAAAAATTAAGTAATAGATTTTGTCGCTGCGATAACAAAAAAGTGCTAAAATATTTTTTGCCCATGCGTCAAACTTAATTTATAGGACACATTTAAGGCGAATTGCATTTTGAGCAACAACAAAAATTGGACCACCATCGGAAGACTTAACTCAAATTATCTATATATGGCCCAAGTGTGTATGTTTATAGTGGTCTAACTAAACTGAACTGAAAGTTGATCTATCGAATTAATCGCTTGGTCGGATTACATTCGAAGATTAATTGTGTTTATAGAGTAAGGCAATACTTGGAGTATATTAAAGTAAGAGTAAATAAAATTTAAGTAATTCTGTTTAAGATTTAATAATAATATGTTTTTTGAAGAACATATCGATATATCGATAGAGAGTAGTTTAGTTTAGCTACATTGGTAGCTTTCGATGTGTCTTTGGTTTATACAATATATAACCTAATCATTAATGAAAGGAGGTACCTTAATAAAGCGAACGACAGTGAATATATAAATTATGATAATAACGATGTGAAAAGATTAAAATCTTTTAAAATTATGCAATAATTTTAAAACAATTTATAACACTTCAATTTTCTAGTGCTTTTAACTGTTGCTCATCCTTTGCGTCAACATATTTTGCATTCATTTCTGTACATGATTCAGCATCAGCTATTGCATATTGGCCCCCATTAAAATGTATACAGTCTGGCGAGGGGGTGGAGGGTAAGCAGATCGCATGTCAATTGCTGCTCAATGGCAACAATAAAAAAAAGAGACGCAACAACAACAAACAATTACATGAAAATTGCACTGCGATTGATGTGCATTGGCATGCGCAATAGGCCGTCATCAAAAGCAAAAGCACAACGGGCAAAAGCACAAGCAAATCCCATGTCCAATACCAAAGTGAAAAGCAAAAGCCGTGACTGTGAACAATACCAAAAACAACAACAGCAACAACAACAAGAGCCTTGTCCGAGTCAGCGCTGAGGCATCTGTGATGCTGCGAATGACAGTTGAATCACCTTCATTTTTAATGGAGACAAGTGTCAGTAATTTATGCACAAAGCCAGCTGGCATTAAGTCCAAGACAAGGGTGGCAAGGGTAAGCAAAGGTACTAGGGTTTACAAGGTATCCAAAATGTGGAGAAGGTGGTGTAGATTTTGGAGCACAAACAAGCGCTGAAATTGATGCACAAGTTAAACAAATTAAAATCGATTGTCGGCACAAAACAACTACATATTCGACCGTATGACCATTCCACCATACGTCCATAACTATGAACCTGAACCCTGTTACACACAGAGCAGAGTAGAGGAAGAGTTTGGAGTGTGAGCTGTGAGTACAGCCTTAACCAGGGTCAGGCTGTACCCACTGCTGCGGGGTCAATGTGAATTGTGTGAAAATGATCGCAGCACTAGAAGAAACATAGAAAGAGAGCAACAGAGATGGAGAGACCGACCAATTGACCACGACTTTGACGATGCACAGAATTTGCTCAAGAGGTTTCTCCAGTGTATCTCTTTCTCTTTGGGTCTCTGATGGGATTTGTAAGCGATCTTGGCACTTCATTATTCACGCGCGTGCGCCGTTCCAAGGCTCGCGGAAATGTCAATAGCAAATCACTTAATTTGTTTGCCAATTTTCGCCAGTGTAGAAAACAAAAAAGGTAGAAAACATAAACCGCAATTCAAGAAACGTGTAGAAAATTGTTGGTAGAAATAGTAGAAGAAACAAATGCGCTCACGATGCCCACAACTTTAACTTCAACCTCAACTTCTGCGGCTTCAGTTAAATTTGGTCAAATAATGTTCAAACATTATCCTTAGACATTTGTACTTGATTTGTCTTAGTCTCACTATCCCCCTCTCCTGTTTCTCTCTCTTTCCGGTGCTCTGTGATTATTTTCGTTGACTGCCCGCGGTTACGAATGTGCTGTGCTTCGTGCTTTGGGTCAATCGGGTCAATAAAGTGCGGCAATTGCTGGAAGCACAGTACCACAAAAGATTTATGAGAAGCACCGAGAGAGGTGCATATATCTGGGCGATATTTGACATGAGAAGCGTTTAGAGTAACAAATGTTTTATACTTCTTAGAGCCTATATTTAAAAAAACACCAAAGTGTCTATTATCTTGGCCAAAATCGGGTCTCACAGTGTGTTACTTAACAGGGTTCTGAATTCTACTCTTCTCTCTTTATAATGAAATGCATTCGATAACAATTAAAAGAAATACCCTACATAAACAGCTTTGAAATGCACAGGGCTTAGCCAGTACAGCACGAGCTCAAGCTCAAAGCTTAGATCAGAGATCAGTCGAGCACTACCAACAGTTGGCCACATGTCGTCACATATACACCCCTAACACACATACATATATCCGCAACCCCACGCCCCTATACCAGTCGCAATCGCAATGACATGTCGCGTGGCGCTGGTCAGCCCACAAAAGCTGCACAAGAATGAAAAACTAAAGAGATGGCAGCTATGAGATATGCGATAGAAGCAAACGTCGGTCGTTGCGCGTGTCACATAACAAGTCAAAAAAAAATTGAGGAGAGGTTAAAAAAAATAGGAAAAAATACGAAAAGCAGACGAGCTACAGTTGTAGTCGTTGTGGCAGGAGTAAAAGGACCTGCATCTAACTGAGTGCACCATGCGCCTGGCAGGAAGGTGGCGCAACGGGTGGAACGCGTGCAACGTGCAACGTCCAATGTGGCAAAGTGTGGGTCACGTGTCGCATATTAAGGCATTGAATGCCGCTCAAAACGTATGTCAAATGTCTCGGTGTGTGTGTGTGTGTGTGTGTGTGTGTTTTAACAAGAGGGTCAGGTCATAGGGGGAGGGTGTTCAGGCAGCCGTAACGCTGACAAGTTGCAACCCTCTCCTTTGAAACACCGTATAGTACAACCCTCAGTCCAGGGCAACTTCAACTTCGCTGTGACGCTACTCGTTGACTTTGAGACCAGTGTGGCCAGCCATCAAATTATATGCGCGGCGACCGGGACAAGTACAAGTAAATAATATCATCAGCGTTTGTCGCTCATTAATGTATAGCGCTTCAATTTTGATGCCCTTACTTAAGGTTGTTACAGATTTGTTAAATCACTTGTACTACAGAAAAGTTTAAATAGAAAAACACACAGAATAATATTAGAAACAAATTAAAATCCTAAGAGTTTAAGGTTAAATATAATAGATAAATAATCATGAATAGATTTTTCAATTCAAATAAATTAAGTTTTGAATATGAAAAACTAGGAATAGAAACTTCATGCTTTTAATAGCATAAATAGGAAGATAAATAAGGTAGTAAACAAATTCATAAAGTTTACGTCTCTTGAAAGTCTCTTCGAAGAATTGTATAGAGTATTTACGAGTCGTTCTAGGGTTTAGGTTGAAGCTACAATGAATCCACCCTGCATAAGTTCAACTTGTATCTATTGTTGCCTTTTAATTTGGCCTAATTTAATTTTTGCTGGTAGCAATTGATGCTTGGCGAAAAATTTCGCTTATTTAGCTACCCACCTACCCGTCTCCCCTCGCTTAACATATTGTGATTTGACAATTGTGGGAATCTTTGTTATTGTGTAGCTTTTGTCGCTCTGCAATATGTTGAATGTCACAGTTTACGGTTGCATCCCTGGCAAATGCAAACAAATATCACACCAACCACCCCCCGCCCCACACCCAAAAACATGTGCAATGATGCGTGGCCATTTCCTGTGTGTGTCTCATGTGGGAATCCATTAGAAGAAATCTAACAATCATGCTCTCACACACACTTTCTCTTTAGCTGTGCTTGCATTTGGTAGTCTCTCACTTATCGACATTTATTTAATGTAATAATTGATTACTGTTTAGTCACTGTTTGATTTCTCGACCCTCCTCAGTGAGGTCAATACTAATGACACCATCGCCCCCTGCTCCCACACCATGTTAATTGTTTGACTGACTCGTCCCGTTTATTATGTGATCTGTATTTTGTTTAAGTGTTTCTATGCCTGATGCACAGCTACTAGAACAAATCATATTTGGCTTTGAGCGTGGGAAGTTCAATTGAATTGCTGTTGCATAACAATTAAGCATAATTATGAGTTATGCCTGGGTAAGCCATGAAAAGGTGTTAGCCTAACATGGGAAACAGTTTTCCTAAATAGTTTTTAAAATAAAAATCAATATGTTAAACTTTACCCTATCAAATATTTTATAAGACTATTCAAGCTTTTCATACTTTCTCGAGAACGTCGACTGTTTCTTTTTAATGATGCATCAATCAGATGAAGGTGTTGTCAATACCATGCACGCTTTTCTTAACCATAGACTGACCTTAGCTGGACTTAAAATCAATCGCCATAAAATTAGCACTTCATGTGGTATTGTCTGGGCACTGGGCACTGGGCACTGGGCACTCATTAGAGGCCAAATCTATGCATGCAATTTGAAGCATCGTGGAAAATGGGAAAACCTTAAACCTTAAACCTTAAACCCTAAAAACCACTGAGAGGGAGACAAGGGCGAAGTTAAATGGAGTTGAGACCATTACAAGACCATTACGAGACAGAGACATAACAAGTAACAAGAGCAACAAACGGAGCAACAACGGCACTGAAGTAGTGTAGCAGACAAACAACACAGTCAAGAAGAAGGAAATGTTTTAGAGCCAAGTCCAAACTAATTTCAACCACCCTCAGGTGATGAAGACAATTAAATATTCGTGATTTAACGATCACTTTGCAATGCTCCAAACTGTCAGTCGCCAAAAGTCGCCAAACGAAAAAAATAAAAAAGGAACAAAAAATTCCCATTTGAGTCGAAATGTAAATGACTAGCGGACGATGGAGCCCTACAAAATTTTTGGGCTTAGGCCTCGGATAAAGATCACACAGTGGACCCACAGAGGACAGACCACAGAGCCACAGAACTATAGCAAAAGAGAGAAAAAAGTGCTACAGCCTGGACACCCCTACCCCTCAACAAAATGAATGTTGCGCATCACGAATTTTCCAGCATCCGAGTTGAGCTCTAGTTCAAAGGAAAAGCCAAAAACAAAATCGAGTTGAAACAGGTTTCAGAGGTTTTTGCATTTTGCCAATTTGCCTATCAACAAGCGATCGATTAAGTACGCCTACCAGGCCAAAACGAGGCTCTCTTCTGTCTATCTGTCGGTCTGTCCTTTTGGTTTGGTAGTCTGTCTTCTAGCTGCAGTCTTTTAGTCTTGAGTCTTCCAGTCTTCTCGACTGTTATATTGGTCACAAAGTCAAAATGTTAATAAATGCATTCGTCGTTGCGCAGATTTTGTTTCTAAAGTTGCATTTTCCCCTGTTTCTTCTTGATTGTCTCTCTCTCTCTCTCTTTTCTTACGACCCACCCACCCAAGTACGTGGGCGTTTTTGCGTTTTGTTTCTGTTGTGGTCAAGTTCATTTCTTCAACTGCGGCTGCAGATTCCAATCAGGTGTAATAATTCTTATTGGCAACGCTTCAAACTTCAACAACAACACAAAATTTCATCTAGAGTTATAGTCGAGACGTCGACTTTCTTTTAATATGCCTGGCGCGCATCGTTTACTGTTAGACGACCAAAAACAAAAACAGAGTGTTCTTTATTTTGTTTTTAGAGCTCTTCATCTCTCTCTCGTTCTCTTTTACTCAGTGGCTGTCGCACTCTGTCTGTCGTTCTTTCTCTTCACGATTTTTGATTGATCGTGCATACTAAACTATAAATCCATCGTGATACATTGGGGCGATCAGGCGAGGCTACGTCTCCCAAACATCGCATTCACGTCTTCGTCTTCGTCTTTTCATTTTCCTCTTAGATTTTTCACTGCAGTTTTTTCGACTCGCCAACGGAGCCTCATTTTCATATTAGCAGTGCATACAGCCAAAAACCTACGTTGATTTTTGATTTCCAACTGCAGTTGGTAATGGTAATGGGCCTTGGGCCTTGGGCGTGGCCCAGGTACCTTTCTGTGAGCAAATTAGAATCAGGTTACCAGCTCGATAGACATCTTCAGTAGGACAGGAAGATAAAGCGATTTCTGGCTGGGTTTATGTCATCCTTAGCTAACTTTAGTAATAGAAGTAAATCAGGGAGTTAGATTGGTTAAATAAATAGACAGAACTCCATACCATATTCTAATGAATAAGAATGACTAGAAACATCATTTTATTTCAAGAGCACAACACGTGCTATTTCACTCTTCTAGTAACGTTTGAGTGCAGTTTAATTCTCAATATTAATCAAGCCGTTTGGAGCCTAATGCAGGCCGTTAATCGTTCCAGTGTGCACTTTACACGCCTTTTTGCCTAATTTTGGGCCTTTTTATCGCACGCAGCTGCAGTCGCCCCTCCGAATACTTTGGAACACCCCACGAAAGTTTTTATGTGCCAAGTGACACCAACGAGGCATAAATATCTGGCAGGCAACAACTAATTAGTGAATATCTGGGCAAACTGAATGGGGTAAACGCTACAAATGTATCTGTTGCTGAAGCCAATTCTGGGCAAGGTGTCGCTCCATTTGACAATGATATTAGATAGAAACAACATAGGAAACATAGAGGAAATAATGTTAAATCAATTCCCTGTGCGAAGCACACTTAACTCGCTCGCTCCCCACATTGACACACATTGTCTTTGTGTATATTTTTAGGCCCATGGTCATAGAAAATTATTGAAATTTTTATATCAATGGTGAAATGTGTGCTCGGATCTGGAGTCGTTGTTCCCATCAGATCCGATATGATGCAGAAGGCATTGGACTGGTATTAACGCTTAGCATTAAATGCGATTAAATTGATTCCTTCAAAATGCCATCAAATCGCCCCTGATGTTGATTTTTATATGCGTCTCATCTGCTTTTCTTTTTCTTTGTGGGGGCTTTGTCACCTTCCACCTTCCGGGGAATGGAGGCGGAGGCGACTAGTGAAGCAGGGGCAACTTGCCATTGACGGATTGTTTCGTGCAACATTTATTGCACTTGAATACGGAGAGCAGATTCCGGCGGCTATCGTAAAAGTTGTTTTTATTGTTTTATTATGAATGTGCACCGACTGGGGAGCTTACACAAATGACAGCAGTTCAGCAGTCACCAGGAGGAGCCGAGAGTAAAGGTGTGTGTGGGGGGTGTGGAGGCGTGGCAAGTTTTATGTGCAACTAAGCCAATTTCAGCGATTACGGGCCATCATCGGTATGTTTGCAGCCAACAAAACATAACAAAACACAATATAAACGTACAGATTAAACAAAAGAGCGAGACAGACAGAGAAAGAGAAAGAGAGAAATAAATAGTGGGATGGTCATAGAAGGAGCTAGAGAAATCTTTGGAAACGTATACGTATAATACCAGATGATAGCTGTATAAGCTCCACACCCGCTTCAAATATGACATTAACTTTCGGATCTCCAGAAAAGTATCGAATATAAAAAATATGGATAAGAAAATACAGCTCTTAGTTTTATGGGAGTATTATAAACAAGCTTGCTTAAGATAGAGTAAAATATCAACAAAATATTTATATCTACACAATAAGAAATAATATTTGAATGAGGGAAGAGAGAAAAATGATGCTATGTATAAGGATACAAACACGACCAAAAAGACCAAGTTATAATAATATAGTTTTAGACAAAAGCTAAAGTTAAACAATATTTGATTAGCATATGAATTAAGTTTTAATAAATCTTTCAATAAATCTATTAATATTAATATTATACCATACGTTAACATAATGATTAACATAAAGTGCATTAGTTTAGCTCTTTAATCTCTATTTATTTTTATAATTCAATTGAAGCAAATTTTAATTTATAATTGAGTTTATGATGTAGCTAATAAACAGTAAACATCCATGCATCTACGGGTTCAACATTTTAATAAACATAATAAAATAATGATGTAAACATCTGTTGTTAACTCATTTATGAAAACAGCAACTGTCGCAACTCTGGCTGTGGGTCTACGAGCTTTGCGGCTCTGTGTCAACCCCTTTTGCCTCAAATAGAACGGGGCAAACCGCTCAACGTGTTAAACGTCAATAAAGTTGCTAAAATCAACAACAACGTGAGAGATGAGAGAGAGAGGGAGAGAGGGTGCAGGTTTATGGAAAGGGGTTAGAGTGGGAGTAGGGGTATGCTGTAATAAACCCGCTTGCAGCCAAATGGAAACAATAAATAGTACAGAGTGCAGTACATAAGCCCTGACTAGAGCTATGTGCTGATAGGGGGATACAGTAGTAGAGGTAAGAGTAGGGGTAGTAATAGGGTTCTTTAGAACAGTGGGAGGTGTAGTGGTGCTGTCGGTGCAATTAAACTGTTTGAAGTGTTAGTGCAACGGTAATTATGTTAGAGTGTGCTCGAAAGAGCGTCAATTGGAAAATGGAAAACCTACTACAAAGAGTAAAAGAGAGAAAATAATAGCGAGTGAGAGAGGTGGGGTTGGATGGGTCTGTGGGCTGTTTGGGTGGTTGCTATCGGCGCCATTCAAAACAAATAAGCATTAAGCGTTCAACTCAGAGAGCTCAAAGCGAAAGCAGGACGTAATTAATGACGCGCCTCTTCACTGACTCTGGGACTGCATAAAAAAGCAAGTTCTACACACTCACCAATAAAAAAAGGGGAGTTCGCTAGCAAACGGTAATCACATTATTTTCTATGTGACTCAAAAAAAAATATATCTCACGTGTCATACAACAAAAGAATAAAAAGTAGAGAGTATAAAACAATATGCGGCGTGTGAAAAATCCAGCTTGAAAGGATGCCGACACACAGTATGCCCCCAAAAAGATGTGGCATTGCCTGATTGCAGTTTGGCGACACTACACACACACACACTAACACCCATATACGTATATATATATAAAATACACCTAGACAGAGACATAGACAGACAGAGACACACACGTGTTCCAGGCTGGCGACACTAAATCATCGCCAAATGCTTATGATTAGCGTTCCATTGCCTCGACACGCTCACTTTATGCGGGCTCTCCATATTGTTGAACCATCTTGATGTTGTTGTTGTTGTTGTTATTCCTGGAGCTGGTTGTTGTTGTTGTGTCTTTTGTGTTGTTGTCGGTCACATTACACTTCACACACAGCGAGTTAAGAGGCAGCTGTATAGACTATAAGATGCAAAGAGCCAATGTCTAGCTAAATATAGTAAACATACGTAAATACACCGAGAAAAAATATATAATTCTATTATATGTTTAGATTTTAAACGTATATTTATTTACGAATTTATTCGATTGTTTATAAAAGAAACAAAAAATTCGTATTTTAATTATTATTTTAAGTTAAAAGACATAATGAAATATCCTATTTAGAATATTGTTTTGTTACGGTGTATTGACATTGCATGACTCCCACCTTGACATAAGTTGAGCTGTTTCGTTTTTTTCTCCTTGGTTTTTTAATTAGAAACATTTGAAAGCTATTGTCATCTGGTTGGGGCGTAACACTTGTTGCCAGCGATCATTGCCAGGGCCAAACAAATGATATATGTGCTATATCGTAGGAGAGAAAATGGAGGGGTCATGAGTGAAAGATGGAGAGAGGAGGAGATACACAAAACTTACATGGGGAAGCTGATTATGCTGTCTCTATAAGGCTGTATGAGGGGAGCTTAAAGTTATGGCTCACTAGCAACAAATGGGGCTGTCAGTGGTCTGGTTTAGAGTGAAGGCGCAACAGATGCGATAGAAGGTAGACAATGAGAGAAATGTTAGCAAAATGGTAGAACTAATGATAGATACACTTAGGCATTTGGGTATCAAGGGTAGAACTTATGATATGGGTTCTATTGATGCATAAATAGATGAAATTTATTCGATATCATAACTAAACTATGAAAAGATATACACAAAAAGACTTTGAGAGAGACTTTCATGGATTAACACATAAATTTTTAACAACTGTAATTCAAGCTTATTTTATCTCCTACAAATCTGCATTTGTTTATAGCGTACAAAACAAATAAAGCTGAACTTGTCTATTAAACATTTTTTTTTTGTTGAATTTAAAATCACCACCCACTAATTTTATGAATATGAAGCCTTAGGATGTTTTCTAACCTTGACCAGAGAGATCTATGCGATTAGCATTATCATTATCATTACCAACATCATCATCATCATCATCATTAATATCATCATTATTATCATCATGATCATCATCATTACAATCATCACATCATCATCATCATCATCACCGGCACCGGGCATTATTATGGCTATTGAGTTGTTTCGCCTGTTGCGCTACTTTTTAATTTGGAAGCCTTGAACTTTTTGTTGTTGTTGCTGTTGCTGTTGCTGTTGTAGTTGTTGTTGTTTTTGCAAATTGCATACCAATAAAAAATAATCAAAATAATAAAATATAAAGCCTCTACAGCACAAATATCTGTAATCAGGAGGCAGAAATCACCAGCTGGCCGTCTAACGGCCTGACCAAAAACAAAAAAAAAAGGCGCTGGAAAAAATGCAGCAAACAACTTCATCAACACAACAATGGCTAATGAGCCAGACCTGGAGAAGAGATACGAATACGAGTGTGCGAGTGTACTCACTCAATGCACATTGAGTGCCAAATGCGAGTGCATGAATGTTCATGGCGGATACGTATCTATCTGTCGGCATTCGACTAATAAAACCATCAAAGACATTAAACGTTGTGGGTGCTATTCATTTGCTTGAACTCTGAACCCGACGACAGTCACAGTGTCTGACCAGGTCCATAAAATAAAATAAGACAACGATGTATTCGAACAAAAAATGCAAACTGCATCAAAATAATAATAATAATCGCAAGTAAAAAAGAAAACATCAATGGTAAAACAACAAAGAAAACAAACAAATAAACAGTAGGGAAGGCAATCTTCAGTAAGGATGCTCTTTTTAGTTTCAATTTTTTTGGTTTAGTACAGAATATGTAAAAGATTTCCCAACGATTATTATTAGATAATCAATAGCAATTATCGATAATCGATGTTAGCTATCATATTGATCAAAAATATATACTTTTTCGGGCCTTTCTCATTCTGCTTTGCACAAAGTTGATAGACCCTTTAGTTTTGTTTTCAAATACAGGATCTTAAAACATAATGCAGATGCAACAGACAAGATACCAGAAATCATTTCAAGAGTTACCAAACGTTGCGGTTGCATCTATCGATAGTTTTTTTGATATTTTTTTACTTGTTTCTCTGTCTGCTTATTTTTCCGACTTGTTGGCAAGGTCTGCACGTGCTCGAATCAAGCCATTGTAGTCCGTTTTTGTTTTTGTGTTTATATTGTGGCAGTTTCATAATCATACAACGATTTCTGCTCAATGGGGCGACAAATCATATCAAATCAATGAAGTTAAAAAAATTCTACAAATAAAATGAAATGAAGCTCCATAGTCGAGTAAATAAATACAAGTAATGTTGAAAGAGCTTTAGTCAAGTCATCTATGGATATGTTGAAAATTTAGTTTTCACATTCAATAATTTAGAGGGTATTTTAAAAGGAAGGAATTACCAAAGTTTGATAGGGATTTTAGCAAAATTGTAAATTAAATATGCTATTAATATAATTATAATATTTAAAGCTGTTTAACGCTGTTTGTAGTGTTTTTTAGGTCTGGGGCGTTTAAACTCTGCTTCGTTTGTCATTATCAATTTATCGATATCTACATACTACAGTATACGTTAGCCCGGTGCACCCTAACGATAATTGTTAGTGTTTTTTTTTTTTTTGTTTTTGTTGATAATTGTGTGGCTATTTCAATTTCGTTTATGTTTGAGTCGCCCGCGGGTTACGTTGTCTGTCGACCATCGACTGTCGACTGTTGACTGTCTCGGCTGTCGACTATCGATTGTCGATTGTCGCAGTGGCAGACAATCGGACAGCCAGACAGCCTTAGCCGCTTTTGATCGGCTCGCAATCATTTGGGCATTGTTTTAAGGTTGTTGTATGTTTATTTTTTGGCCAACTGTCTGAATGGAACTGGGAACTTTTAAGTCTGCAAAGAGATCGTTATAATTTAGCTTGAGGCGCCGCAGTTGCAGCCGCCACGTCCTTCGCATCGAGTGGGTGGCTGCCTTTTCAAGCTTTTTAGCTAGTTTTTATGTATGTTGTTGTATCGCGCTAGCTATTTTATTGTTGTAATTTTTTTTTTCGGCTGATTTTCTTATTTATTATTTGTTATTTGCTATTTGCGCTATTTGATTTAAATTATAATTTTATGTAATCATGAAGTGGGCCTGTTCAACTGGAGTTTGGCTGCTGCTGCTGTATAGTAACTGCTGCTAGCCTCAATTAAATGCACGTTTTGTTGTTTGGCTACTACTAAATGCAATCGCTTATTGATTATTCGATACGATTCGCTGCGATTCGATTTGATTTGTTCATTTTAATTGCCTTCTTTGCCTTGGCCAACGTGAGAATCGAATCTGATCGTAATTTTTTTAAACGTCAAACCTACAACAAATACAAACGGTTCAGATTTACATTTAGATAGCGATGTTTTAGGTAAGTTAGAGCACGTGGATTATTATTACACCTCGATTAAAATAATTGCATTAGGGCTCAGCAGAGACGTATTAGATATTTGGTATTACAATATAGTATATATATTCTTATAGCTACGACATATTTATAATACGCACAGATATATTTTAATATTTTACTTAATTATAAATGTATATATTTTATTATAATTTCTTTTTAATATATCATTTAAAACTTAGTGATTCAATCAATATTTTAGCTCTCTTTCAATCACATATACTCTCTCCTTCATTCACTTCATCTGTCTCCTTGTTTCTCCATCGTTCACTCACTCTATCTCTCCATTTCTATCAATTTCTCAATTATAGTTACCATTTATAATAATATCTTCTGCAGCTGCTGCAACCCTTGCCCATGCACCTCATCTATGCCTCACTCAATCTCTGCCTGTCTCTCTATGCCGCAAGCTCTGCCTCTCTCTCTCATTCGCTCAGTCACTCTCTGGTGCTACTCTGGCACCTCCTGCACTTCCTTCCTGCCAAGAGCCCAAGGCAAAAACAGGTGTGATTTGAATAGGCGAAAAGAAAGAGAGAGAGAGAGAGAGAGAGAGAGAGAGAGAAACACACTCCTATAACAAACCCCAGTCTCAAATCACAAAACGCGTGTCCAACTTGTGCCGCTTGTCGTTAGTCAAAAATAGCTACGCGACACTACAGCAACAACAGCAACAACAACAGCAACAACAACAGCAACAACAACAACAAGAGCAATAACAACTCAAGTGACACCTTTAGCATATGCATCTGCACAATTACGAGTACCAGTTGAGCTGATGCTGATGCTGATGCTGAGTATGAGTTTGAGTTTGAGTTGGAAAAGTATCAGATTTCTCAAAACTCCTTTCTTTTATGCGCCACTGACAAACGGCACATTGCACATGTCCTGCAGCAGCAACAGCAACTGTAAGTGGAACTGCAACTGGGCGACTGATGGACAGAGGGACAGACTGACTGACTGGCAGGCAGCCTGCACAATCGCAATCAGTCACCCCCATCAGAAAGGCAGGCCGTGAAACAAAAGGCGTGGTATGTATTGTAGATGGTGATGTTGTTGTTGTAGATGTTGCTGCTGCATGTTGCTGCGGGTGCGGGTGTAGACCTTGGCCTCGGTATTGATTTCATGTTGACGCTGCAATATTTTCTTAATGAAAACAAACACAAGAAAAAGATGCGATGTCTGATGCCATTGGCTGCTGTTGCTCGTGGTCCAACTGGACCAGCAGCAACAGCAACAGCAACATCACCAGCAGCAGCATGCCACAAAGTGCGTGTTATTAATATTATTGGCCTGGCCCAAAAGGCCTGCTGCCTGTTGTCTGTTTGCCTGTTGCCTGTTTGCCTGTTTGCCTTATGGCCACACACGAGTGTTGTGGCATGCCTCAACTTATATGTAGATGTGTGCTGCCAGATAATTGTATGGGGCCAACGCGGCAAGTTCGTGCCAAATTCCACACACAATCACAACAGCAACACCAACACCAACAACAGCAACAAGAACCACAACTGTGGCCAATTTAAAACCAATTTAAAGTTTAATGAATTCATAAAGAAATCACTCGCTCTGCCTGGCTGCACTTTCAAAACATAATCTGCCGACCAAAGTCGCCAAGACGCCAAAATGCAGTAGAAGGAGTACGACGCTTTGACGCTTCGACACTTCGACTCTTCGACTCTCCACTGGCAAGTTGCATTCACCTTCCTGCCATGCCACAGATCCAATGGCGTGCCAAATCTCATAATCAGTCAATAACTTTTGCCGCCTGTTTCTCGCACGTGGCGACCTCGACTATTGCTGGTCCGGGCCGGGCCTCAGTCCAGGCCATAAGCGTTTCTTTATGTGCCCCATAATCGAAGTGAAATCAATGGCATTGCCTGCACCTCCTTCCCATCCGCCCCATCGGCCCCATGCAACAGCTGCAACAGCTCCTCCTACTGCTATTCCTCTGCATACCATTAACACGAAAGTCGTCGTCGCAAAATCTCAAGGAAGTGTGTCTGTGCACTGCAAGAAACAAGGCCACATGATTGCAAATTTATCGTTTATAATTGGATTTATTTTCTACTGATTAACAACTATCACTAAAAATTTCTTAGATTTTCAAATTAAATTTAAAATAAATTTGAATCAATTATATAAATATGCATCATGAATATTCATATTAAATTTATAATTAAAAATTTAATTTTCTTGGTATTTATTGAATAAATACTAACAAACAGCAAATTATATAACTTTTTCTAGATTTTTGATCAAATTAAATTGAAATTACAATCGATTAAATTGAATGAATATTAGTCAAAAATATTCATATTGATCCATGCCCAATTCCGGTAATAGCTTTAACTGAAACTATATTCATATTCTCTCAGTGTAGATTGTTGCGTCGCAGTCGCTGTGCTTTGATTTGAGTTAAACAAATTTTCATTATTCGTACAGATTTGCCGTCTGACAGTTATTAATTGCAAATATCGCTTAATTCATCGCTTTAAAAACGCGACAACATTTCGCATACTTCTCTCTCTCTCTCTCGTTCTCATTCTCTCTCTCTCTCTCAATATCTGTGTGTGCGCTGTCTGTGGTGCCAATCCTTGCAGCAAACAACCTGTAATCACGACACGATTCAACCCAGTCACTCATACTCTATACGAACACTTACTCCATCGATGCCTCTTTTTCGATCCAAGCTGAGCAAGTTGTTTGGTCTGTGTATGTGTGTAATTTACATGGTTGCATTCCATTGACACTGATCATCAGTTAATTTGTTGCCTTATAGCCAAGTTAATAAAAGTGAATGCGCATCGTTTGTTTTGGTTGTCATTGGGACACATTTGTTATCCCCGGATCTGTTGATTATACTCTGAATTACGGCACAATAGCCTTTCGATTGCACATAAAACATGCAAATAAATTCTTTTATTTAACAATTTTGTTATTAACAAAAACTTCAACGTTTTCTTTCTTCCAAAAGCTCAAGTAATTTACACAATTTTGCTATTTGATGAATTAATCATATGAAATTCAATTAATCAACGCTACTCAACTCTGGCACACAAAAATTGAAATGTGACAGTGTTGCAAAACGAGCTGAGAGTAAATAAAAAAAAAAAAATGTTGCTATTAATACAAATTGAAAGCAAACTTTGTGACTGTCAACTGCAATTTGTTGGCAAATTTTCACAATTTTTTACTGCACAGAGGAAAAACTATTGCGGGGAGGAAAAACAAAGCAACGAAATAAAGTAAATAGATTTTAGGAGTTTTTTTTTTTTGTTGAAGCTGCATAATCAAATCATTAGTGAAAGGTTTTAGGGCACTTGATCGATAGCGCTGCTCGTTAAGCTCCAATAAAAGCACTTAATGAATAAAAATACAGCTCAAATATTTTTACAACCTTAAAACACTGCAGAAACTGCAAAGGCCCCAAAACAGATCCTGAGTTTTTGATTTGAGCTCTGCACTGGACTGAGGAGATTGATTGTGTTGACTGATGGTGTCTTTTCGGGTTGATGTTGGTGTTGTTGTTGGTGTTACTTCTGAGTTGCAATTGGCAAATTTAAATGTTGTTGATGTTGTCGACTATAGTTGCCGCAAGTTTGAGGTCTGTTTCAGTTTTTTTTTCTTTTTGGATAACAGTGGCAACAACTGGAGGGAACCGACAACGATATCGTGATGGCCCCGTTTTATTGATGGATTAAGGGCGATTACGCGATCGTTGTCAGTGCTCGAGTCAGCTTCAATAAGCCAAAACAGAAAAAAAGAGTAGCTAAAGGGCCAATTCGTTTGATTGTTTGCCAAAGACAAGACTAACTCACTCACTCGCTGGCCCCAACCGATGATGACGATCGGCGACATTGCGCAATCGATAATCATGAACTGAGCGGGGCTAGGGAATTGAGCTGTCATGTCAGGCGGTAGTTAATCAATGCAGTCAAAATATAATCAAATTAACTGCCACAGAGAGTAGAACAAAATGTAGCAGAGGTAAAAAGGGTGGACACCGTCTTCTAACTCACTGTACACAATGTAGGCCATAATAACAACAGAGAGAAAATCAAGCTAAAAAATCGCTCTTAATAGAGTTATTGATGGAACCGAGCAGATAAGCAGCTCTGAGAACTTCGAGGAATCCCGGAAATTTCGCAATTATTCTTTAATATTTTCCATTATTTGTATCTGTAGATACAAATTGACTTCATACGTTAATAGAGCAAATAATTTCTCCCTACCTTTGCTTAAAAACTCAAAGCGTTATGGATATACCCTAGTAGGGTATCCCTTAGTTCATCAGCTCTTAGTTGACTATTACCGTTGTCTAACAATCTAATTTTTTTTTTGGCTAGCTTTGGGGCAACAAGTGATTTGATTGCTGACTACCCACTGTCCACTGGCCAGGGAATCTTTGTGTTGCTGTTGCTGTTTGGGTTTCTTTTCCTGACTCAGTTCAAACAAGTTGCTATCGGGGAGTTATGAAGTAATGCATTATAATTTGGCACAGGCAATTGGGCCTCTACGTAGCAACGAGATGCACCTTGTTCAATGTTGATGTTGATGTTGATGTTGGAGGCATGTTTGTTCACTGTAAAAAAAAAAAAAATTCCTCAATTTTTTTTCCGCCGCTTGCTTTGCATAATTGTGGGAAACAACCAGCGGCCTTTGGAAGTAGGCTAAGGTTCATTATTCGACATGCCGAGCCACTGACTCAGTTCGATTTGTGATACAGGCGAGGTTCTTTCTGTATTCAGTGTTTCCATGCATTTGATAAATTATGCGCCCTGCACGGCTATCGCCGCAAAGTGCAGAGAATCCCGCGAGAAACGCGAGAGCGACAGATACCGAACGAGATGCACCTTAACATATCGTTTCAATATCGGACAATTCAGTGTGATTAATATACCCCCAGTCAGCGGACATATGTATACATACATATAGATATACACAACCCTTCTGGCTGCGATTGGGAACCTGTTCGCCTGCACTTGGCGCCGCATCCTCAGCTTAAGCCTCGGCTTGAGTCTTAGGCTCAGCCTCACATCAATATCTCAGTCGGGACAAGGAATTCTTGGCTCATTAGCCGCGTGCGCGCCTTTTGCTCTGTCGCTTGCTAATCAATTGTCGTCGTATTAAGGTCGCCAGCTCCTTCCCCAGCAGAAAAGAGATGTACAGAGGGAAAGAGTAATATAGCGGTGAAAGAGAGAGATAGAGAGAGGTAGAAGTAGTTTTATTCTTGACTCGGGCCTGCTGTCTCTTGGAGTGCTAGTCGGGGGCTATCAGCGATACAGTGACACTTTAAATCATAAAACAAGTGGGTAATGAAACGATTAGAGCTATGCGACTGCAAAATGCGCTGCAGAATGCGAACATTTAATATACATTCTATATATTCGATAACACATAAAAGAAATAATTGCTTTCGGAACATTCATAAATTTTAAGCATTTCCTAAGTGGGAATTTGAATTTTGTGCGAAAATATTTTATACCTTAAGAGGATTAAATAATAGAAAACAGTTTCATAAATTTAAAAAAAATACACCATAAAATATTACTTCATATTACTTAAACGCATAAACTATAATTATTGCGTATGCGATTAAAGTTGGCTTTAAGGTGTTAAGGATTAATGCAAATGACTTAGGTTAATGGCATGTAATGCTATAAAATCCAATTATTTGTACAGTTCACATAAGATAGGGTGCACGCCGAGAGTTGTGTCCATTGATGCGGATGACAGTTTGCATTTTTTACATTTCGCATTTTGCTTTTTTGATTCTTTTTTTTTGTGTTGGTTGCATTGGACTTTTGCTAAATGTGACACTGAGGCTACTGTTCGTAATGGTGTTGGCATTAAAATGGATTACACACTGAAAAGCTGAAAAGCGGCTGCCTGCGCTTTCGCCCAGGCCCACTTCACTTGGCCTGAACGGTCGGATATGACTTGGCCTGGCCTGGCCTGGCCTGAGTTGAGTTGGACTTTGTTGGCAGCGGCACAGGTGCTGCTCGAACTGCCTTAACTGCCTCAACTGGTTCTGGTTTCCCTGCATTTTAAAGGTGTTCCTTGTTGTGGTGCGTCTGTGTAACACCCCAACTAACCATGCACCACCCCCTCCGCACCTGCTCTAGAGCACTCTTTCCTTTCTGCTTTTCCACTCACTCTCTCACTCGGTTAGGCTGTCTGGGGGCTTAGTGCAAAGCGGCATTTATTCACGGCATTTCGATTTCAATTACGATACAAATTGTCATTAATGTTGGAAAGTTGTTTTTTTTTTTTTAGCGCATATAAGCATAAAGAGAGCGTATGGCATGTGTAGAGCGGGGGAGGAGTGGGTGTGGGTGTGCGGTTAGCAAATTGGTTTTGCTATTTGTGATTTTGATGGAGTGGTTAGACTATATTATATGTAGGCATAGAATATATATACCGTATTATGTCTAATCTCAACCTGTGTTACAATTGATTGACTCTCAGGCGTTGCGGTTCATAAAACTACGCCCGCCGTCACCCCCAATAGCCCCCTCGTTCCAAGTGCTGTGCATGCATTAAAAGCTCATAAAACACAATTATAATTCACAGTGTATGTGTTGGTGCTCCATATGTGCAACCAAAAACACACACCACACCTTAGAAACTCAAATGAACTGAAGAGAACTGAGAAATGAGAACTGAGAATGAAGGCGATTTACTTGACTTGCTGCCAAGCTACTCATAAATAAAACATGATTTTTTTTTTAATTTCCCATAATTTTCAAAAAGCGAGACGCATAAAATATGATAAAAATGAACAAAAACAAATCAAGAAATTATATAGCTGAGCACACACACACACCCGCTCCACTCTTCTGATGATGCAAGACGCAACGCAATCGAGACTAACCTGCGACTTGTCTTTGGATGTTCTCGATTTGCCCAGCCCATTGGCCTGGGTATCGCACCGGACGACAAACGCTTCCGGGACTCGGGGCAGGCACGAGCAGTGCCGAGCACCGTTATGCCTCATTGCCGCTACGCTTAGAGCTTGATACCTTACCCAGAGCTCGCGATCTGCGATCCGCGATCCTCACCTTAAGTCAACGAATCGAACGGACAGCGCCTTAAACATACAAGAGAAAAAAAAAACAATATTTTAAGACCCTGTGTTTAAAAAACACAAAAAGGGTCTATTAACTTTGTGCAAAGTCGATTTGTGTGTAACAGGCAGAAGGA
>JBANCZ010000495.1:0-34930 GCA_037040025.1 Sphaerogastrella javana
GTTGTAGAGAAAAGCGAACTGGCTGACATTTCTGTGCAGCCCTGGCATAAGGTGTGAATAAAAAGGTTTTAGCTTTCGTATCCATTTTGTGCTTTACGGAAGCACAGAAAGAGATAGAGAGAGTGAGAGAAAGAAAGAGAGAGAGAGAGAGAGAGAAAGAGAGGTAGAGAGAGAGAAAGAAAGAAAGAGGGAGAGTGAGAGTGAAGGAGTTTACCGAAAATAATCAAGTGTATATAAGCTAATTACTATAGTTAAGATCGTTTTACTGGCAGTTACAGATTAGTGTGGAACGCTTGCTGCCAGAAAACATAAAGAACAAGTGCAGCAACATTGACCACAAATCGTCCTTTTCCGAACAAAACTTCCTGGATTTCAATGTTTTCAGCCGGAAGGAAAATCTGTTCTTGTTTAAAATTCATTTGTTAAATGTGTATTTATATAGAAATACAAATTCGAATAATATATTTCAATTGGAATATGTAAAAGTTAGATAATTCTGAAAGACATATTATTATTATATAAAAATTCTTTGATTTCGGGATACATCAGTTAGATTTTCGCTAGATTCGCTAAAAAATATGTATAGTTCTATAAAACAAACCCTTTCTTTCTGGGTTTACTGTTTCCGTTTGCACTTAGTTTTTGAAAAATATTTAGAATTACAGTACATCAACAAAAACAAGAACATATGGGTGTTTTGGTCTTTCCTCTTGAATTTAGTTGAATTTTAGGATATATGTAAATATTTATAAATTTAAAGGGTTCCTCTTAAAAATGCTATATTTTGTAAGGTTTCAATAGCACTGTATTAACTTAATTTAAAAATTAATCGAATAATAATTATACATAATATCATTCAATCTTTTCGTACTATATTCTATAGTCTCTACTTTGAATATGCTATATTTTCACAAAGATCTCACAAAATTTAAAACTCTGCCTCCATTTCCAACATAAGTAAAATGTAATCACTTCAAAAAGTTGCTCACAAAAGCAATTCAGTATGTCAAAATATAATCATGTACAAACAAATAAATCCTTTGAAATTTTGCGCTGGCAAACAATTGTCGAATCAGATGTAAAAAGCATAGCAGAATGAATAGTCCTCTTCTTTTAGGATGCGTTGCATAAATGGCATTTATATTGTAATCAGATGTGGCACTCGCTTCAAATCAACAGGCGCAAAAGCTAATGAAGCGTCAAAGTGTTGAATGCCAATCTCCTGCTGAGCTCTGTTGCTTATTGTTGCTGTGAATGACTGTGAGTGCCGTGTGAGTGTTGTGCGTGAGTGGCTGACTGTGTGGCTGGCTGTGTGGAGAGGAGGGTGAATAATAAATAAGCCAAATCCGACAGTCCAATGAGTGTTTTGTGAGTCTTTAAGAAATTGTGCACGCGTGTGAACAATTGAGCGATCAGCGTTTGTTCTCTTCAGTCATCATCTGCCTTCTCTCTTCTCTCTCTCTCTCTCTCTCTCTCTCTCTCTATCTATGTGATTTTTTACTTTTATTGTTTTCAAATGCAAATACACTCGTATGTTTGGAATTCTCGGAATTCGAGGCGACTTGCTGGCGTAGGTGTTTTTTTTGGAGCCAAATTGAAAGACTTATTCGCAGTGTTGCCATTAGCGTAAGCCAAAGCAAATAAACTGCAATCACGACACACTGTGCCACAGTGAGAACTCTTGAAAAGTGAAAATGCCAGCGGGGCAATCAATTTCATGCATCCACACACACACACACACATATACTGTTTTCCAATTGAAGCTGTTCCAGCTGGCCCAGACACCAGGGTGCGCTTACTTATGTGTTTGCCATGATTCTATTCATGCAATTTAATTGTCTCCTTCAACTTGCATTTCTTTTTGTTGTTTCTTCTTTCATTTTTTCTTTTTCGTTTTAGCAGAATGCAACTTTTGTTGCTGTTGCTGTTGTTGTTGTTGTTGTTATTGTTGCAAGCTGACGCCATTTTGTCGTGCACTTTGATGCAACGTCTGAGAAGGTCTGAACAATGGCAATTGCTCAACAGTTTTTAGCTTATGCCCCGCGGAATATGCAACAGAAAATTGCTCATCATTGCTTTGTGCAGACACCTTGAAGCAAGTGGTCTGTCTGTTCGTCTATCTGTCAGTCTGCTAGTCTGTCTGTCTATCTATATAGAATATTATGTCCGTCCGGTATGTCTGTGCTTGTCTTTAATGTTTCCGATTTCTGGTACATTGCATTTTGCGCTTCACTGAGAATAACAAAAACTTGCACGTCGATAATCATAAAAGCATTTCAATTGCATTAAACTCATGGCAATAATGCAATTTTCATGGCATTTACAACCAACCAACATATACACATACACACACAAACATATAGTATATACATATATATATGTATAGTATATTTTCTGCTTTCACTTGCTCTGCTCTGTTTCATATTCGACCTCTTCTCTTTTGCTTTGATTCTCTCGCAGTTGAGGAAACAGTGAAGCTGCAGTTAAAGTTTGTCATGGAACTGCACTGTCATCAACAGCCGGAAACTGTTTGCTCTGTGAGTGTGTGTGTGTGTGTGTGTGCGTGGGTGTGTTTATGTGTGTTTGACATAGAGTACTTAAGTCCGCCTAACACTCACAGATCTTGATTAAATGTGCCGCGAGCGTGGCACATTGCTTCGTCTGTCCTCATCTCTTTCTCTCTCTGTCTATGTCTCTTTTTCTCTGTTTCTGTGTCTCTCTTTCTATCTTTCTCTCTCATTGTCTATCTATCTGTCTGACCCACGCAGCATTCAATATCATATTCATTGTCCTTGATGTTGTGCTTCCTTTTAAGCTGATCCATCAAATCGAAGGCGGTTAAATTGCATGTCACATCACGCACTGTGTAAACAATTTAGATCTTAGGTTACAGATTAAATTTCTATATGTATACCTTGAAAATTTAAAGCTTTATAATTTTTAAGTAACTGCTCTTAAATGACAATAATAATTTATAATAAATAAGGCTTCTTTAATTCAAATGAACAACTATTTTATTCACTTAAGTCGACATGATTTGCTACTCACAATTGAAATGAGAAATGCATTTCTTTTTTTGGATTGTTGCAACAAAGAGTTTTTTTTTTCAAATGCTCATTTGTTGTTGTGTAGTTTATTAGCATTAAATTACGAGTACTTTATAATATCATATCTTATGGATAGACTTAAATGTTAAATATTTTGACGCAAGACCAAATACTTGTAATGTTTGTCGTACATTTTCATCTACTACACACAACTGAATTGCATTAATTAAGACTAACTGTCATTAGTTTGGATTAATCAACATGTTTTAGACAGTTTCATTTAGTTATTGTTAGTAAATTCTGTAATGATTAAGGTCTAAAATGAAAGGAATTATAACTATAACAAATACAACTACATTTATTGTATATATTTTTGTTTAACAAACATTTATACAACATTATTGGTTTAATAATTTCGAACAGATTTCGCTTACTGAAATGCTTAGATCTTAAAGTACAGCTGACTCAACTTACAATTATTCGAATGGATGCATGAAATATGACAGGTACACGCTTAGCTACATTTATGTTTATATATATTTTTATATATATAGACAATTATCTCGCGCTCAGATGCTAATGATATGAAGGAGTTGACTACATGGTTTAGCTTTTTTTTTCATTTTGTATTTAGTTTTGTTGCTTTTAGTTTGTTGCTTTACATAGTTACAGTTACTACGGTTATATGTGCTGACTATACGAAATGAATCACCCTGTAGTTTATTTGATTACAGTTTGTAGCTTCAAAAGTTTTTCTTAATATTTGCGTTTATTTCTCATCCTTCCTGACTTTCATTTGATTTGCAATTTCTTTACAACATGGCTCATAAATTCGTTTTTTCGCCGGAGTCCTTTCTTAACCTATCCCCGTTCCGCTTAGCACTCGTCATCGGTGATGGTATAACTGCCTCGAAACTCACTCAATGGCGTCGCATTTGTCGTGGATGGCGTCATTAATGGCGCACCCTGAAATGAAATGGCCAGAGGCAGCGCCGAAGGGGCGCATAAACTCATCGCACCACGCCCCTCAGTCACAGAGCGATAACGCAAAGGGCGGCCCGAACTGCAATAAGATGATGATGATGATGATTATGGTAGAAGGTCAAGAGTCAATTATAAAGGTTGTTAAAAAATAGTTTTATATATGCATATTACAAAAACGGAATCTGCGACATATGTGGGGAGACACTTATAAGCATAAGGAAGTTTGAATGATGCTGTTATATTGGTATAAATAATGAGATTTTTTTTTTTAACTAGCTGTTTAGAAATATCAAATAGAAATTCTGCTTATTAACTTATTGCTTTTGAGAAACTCAAACATATTTATTATATTTAGTTTAACCTCTTTTTTGTATAGCTTTTTGGGTTCATGACGAACATTTAAAGGGTCAAACACAACATTGGGTAGCGAGCACTAAAAAGGTTAAAATGTATCACAATTTCATTCATAAATAAATCGTCACATATATACATATACGTTTACAACAAAGAACGTTTTAAACTACTTGCATTTGAGACCACTTTTGCTCAAGGAAATAAATCCAGTTTGCAATTTCCACTAGATAGACTAATCAAATGATTAAATAATCATTTTCTGCTGCAAGAAACAATAAAAACAATCAAAATCTAAATTTATATATTGCTTGAGGGACTGCATTCCTATCATATGAAAACATTCAAGAATATATTGTTTTTACAGAGAACAATTTTTCTCTGGATTTCTTTCTTAAATTGATTTTGTTCTAATCTGGAAAATCACACCCTATAAATTTCATTTCGTTTAATGCTTGCACAATGCATCGAGATTACTAATCGTAGTTCATTCATCAAATTGTGCACTTTGAACACTCACACACCCACACATATTCACACATATACCCACATATACACACATTTACACACATTCGTATTGGCACTTTGAGTAGCAGTAATAAATCTCATTGCATCCGAGTGCCGATTGCCAAATAGTTGGGGTAAATGCACCCGAAATATAAATCATACGTCACGTTGCACATCAATCGAACAATGCAAAATGGTCCGAATGCAGAGTATATACATTAAAAAAAAAATTACTCTATGTTAGCTTACCACATTAAAAAAATCATTTAGTCTGCATAATGAATGTGTATACCCTGTAAATTTAAAATATATATATTGTAGTATAAGAACTTACCGTTCACAGTTGCATTTGAGCAGACGTATGAAGGCCGCACGAAATGTACGATTAAATATGGTATAGATAATCGGATTGATCGTTGAAGAAACATAGCCAAGCCATAGGCAAGTGTTGACCACATGCTCGGGCACCTGGCACTCTGGACAAGCGGCGAATATGATGTTCAGTATGAAGAATGGCGACCAGCATAGCACAAATGTAAAGAAGACCAGGCCCAGCACCTTGGTGGCCTTTTGCTCAGTTGCCACGGCGTTTGCAGAGAGGCTATTACGTTTATTGCGATTGTTGAGAAAACTGAGGGTAGAGAGAGAGAGAGACGAATGAAGATGTAGAGTATGGGAAATGAAAATGAAAATTACTTGTGCAATGCCACTACTAGCGCTACTACTACTGCTACAACTCACCGCAAATTGAGCGTGGGCGTGGCCACGCGATTTAAGGCAATCTTAAAGGGGCGCAACTTGTGCCGTCGCTCCTCGGCCGCTGTTCCTCCTCCTGCTCCTGCTCCTGCTCCTGCTTGTGTCGCCTTGCCCATTGAGGATGTTGTTGTCGTTGCTGACGCTGTCGTCACCTGCTCCAGTGGATGATTACCCTGGCCTTGTATGGTGGCAATACTAATTCTGCTGGAGCAGCCGCTGCTGCCAATGTTGCCCATAGCACTTGCACAGCTCGTTGTCGATGTTGCTGCTCCTGTTGTGCCACCTGCCCCGCCTGCTCCACCGCCACCATTGCCATTTGTTGTGTAACCCAATTGCGGCTGTGAAACGCTGGCGCGCACCGAAGCGCGTCGATTTGGATGGCTGTTGGTTAGAGTGAGTAAGGGAATGCAAGTGAGCGTATGAGTGAATGAGTGAGTACTAGAGTGGGGTACTCAGTTGACTTGCTTTCGCATATTTAGATTGTATTTCTTTCTGCTGCTGTTGCTACTGCTGCTGCTGTGTATCTGGCATCAGTACTCGTACTTGATATTAGATTCAAGTCTTTTGATTGCGGCCACAGCAACAGTTTATATTAAATTGACTTTTAATGCCTTGTTCACTGGAAGTTGTCGCCTTTAAAGCTTGTCAACATAATGAAAAACGCTTTGATTTGACATGAGCAAGGGGGAGGTCTTTTGTCAGTCATAGTAAGACCAAAGCTGCGGCAATTTGTTCAATCATTTTGGTTTCCTTTTTTAATTTAGCTTTAGGATCTTTCTAAACAGGAATTGTAAATTGAACTATGAAAGCTCACAAATGAATTCTTATGATTATTTTTAAAGATGCATCTATATAATTGGCATTTATTATAGGTTCACGTTTCATATTCAATTCAAGTAAATCGTCTTTTATTTCCCAACACTCATTCATAATATATATTCTCGAATGCATTTAATACCTTAACTCAGAGCGCTCAGGTCTTGCTATCGGTAATCTTATTACAAGTAACAAAAGTCTTGTACAATGAACTTAAGAACCCTGCATAGAATTGCTGCAGGTAAGTTTAATAAGTTTTTCCTGTTATCTGCGTGTAATAAGTTCTGTGAACTACAGCCACTCAGCATTGCCAACGACTTTTATTGGACAAGGAGTTTAAACAACACTAAAGAGTCTATAAGCTTTGCGAAAAGTCAGATTGTGTGTAAAAAGCAGAAGGAGTCTTCGAAAAAGTAAATATATTCCTAATCAGGTTAACAAGCCGAGTTGATTGAGTCATGTCAATTTATTTTTCTGTCTATTAGTCTTGAGTATTAATATTTCACAATCATTTCCTGCTAACGGTAGCTTAGAATCTGTTAACCGATTGTCAATATCGAAAAAGAAAAGACTAAATACTGAATACCGAAAATACTATTCGTTGAAAATAGTCTTCCTTTACGAAAATTCTTTACTGTACCGAAAATACTAAGCTCAGGGTCCCTTGTGCTGGACTCTGTCCCTACTGTGGAATATAAATTTTGTTGGTTTTCGGACTGAGTTGTAACTATTGCATTATGCGCGCCATCAGCAACTGCAGCAGTTGGCAACAAATTTGCATGGGCACTTTGCTACTCTCTCCTGGTTCTTGCCACTTGCCACTTGCTACTTGCTACTTGCTACTTGCCACTATTGCAGTGAATCAAATAAAATATAAAGTTTTTCAATTTGTACCGGGCAGAGGAAGGGGGGAGGGGAACATTTAAATAAGCACCCGAGTGGCGTCAAATGTCCAACTAATAATTTGCAAGTGAAAGCAAAGCGAAGAAGTTGCCAAGTTTCCACTGGTTGTTTGCCGCCCTAAGGGCTCGCTGTTACCTGGACCCAAACAGAGGGAAAGGGTCGGGTTGGGTTGGAGATGTTCCATATTTGCTTTTTTCGGGGCCTGTCTCATTAGGAATTCATATATTTATGCGTCAACTTGTTCGGCATAAATCCGTAGCGAAGCGGAAAGGACGTGACAAACAGCTGAAGGCAAATTTTCCCTTTTTGCTTTTATTCCCTTATTTTATTTGAAAGGGCACGTGCTTAAGCCTTGAAGTGGGTTTGTCTTTAGCTGCATCGTTTTCCCGCTGCTTATGCTAAAATTCAGCGATGATGCATTAATGCCAACTGCAACAACAACACAATAAGAACAACAATAGAGAAAGAGAGAGAGAGAGTGGCAAACAGAGCAAATGTCATTTGCAAATTTCAGTGGCATTTTGGCAGCTGTGGATTGGACCTTTCGTGCTTTTCCGCTTGGCAACATTGTCGCCTCTGACGTTTTTTGGGAAAACTTGCGCTTCACCTCTGCTGGTGCCTCAACACACATACACAAAAACCAGCGACACGCTCTAGATGTACTCTTTGCGGTTTCCCTTTTTGCATTTTATACGCCATTTATTGTCGCAAGAGCAACAAGGGCAACAGCAGCAGCAGCTGCAGCAGCGGCAGCAGCAGAGACGGTGGCAGCATCTCTGCCACAACAATGTGGCAAGCAGTGCGCCTGGCCATCAACCAAAGAGAATTCGTATTCGTATTCGTATTCGCATGCATATTTGTTGTTGTTTTTATATTCTTGCTGTTGCTATTCTTCTTGTACTTGTTATTTTTGGAAGCTGCGCCACATGACGTATGAGTGATTTATGTTTATGGCATATTGCAAGACGATTGTAAGAAAATTATGTATAACGCCATGTTGCGACACATTTGAATGTGCATTTAATTGCACAGCAGATGCATAATTGATTGTACTTGGCCATCAAAGCGGATTATGACATATAAGTGCATGGTACTAAAGCCAGACTTTTATAACTTAAAACATACGAAAAT
Organism: Sphaerogastrella javana; assembly: GCA_037040025.1. Lineage (NCBI taxonomy): Eukaryota > Metazoa > Arthropoda > Insecta > Diptera > Drosophilidae > Sphaerogastrella > Sphaerogastrella javana. The sequence goes on from JBANCZ010000495.1 coordinate 8,496, forward strand.
TGCTGTAAATTGAGCAAAAGCATTTTCCTCTCAATTTAGAGTGCCTTTTCCTCTCAATTTATATGCAGCTTATATTTTATTTTATTTTGTGACTATAATTTAAAATGATTTCGTTTGGGCTCAACTTCATTTGCCTTGCTGATGGTACATATTAGTTTAATAAAACTTTTAGCTAAATTAATGTTGAAATTGCTTTTAGCTTGTCACTTTTTGTTTTTACTTTCGCCTTTTGCTCTTTCTTTCTACTCAATAATCGACATTGTAAATCCGTGTTTACTTTAGTTGAACCAAAGGCAAACAATTTGCAACACGCTTCGGCTCAAAAACTTGCTACACAAAAAGGAAAATCCTAAAGAAAATATTTCCAGGTAAAAAAAAGGAAAAACAACTTTTCGACGTAAAGACAGAAAGCTGAAATCAAAATAAAACTCAATTTGTTGTTTTGCCTGCTCATGGAATTTAGCAGGAAGTTTGGAAGCCAAAGCCAAACCGCTTTGCACTTACAATGTAAATTATGCAAATTTCGTTAGAGAAAGTAGTATATAGAATAGTAGTAGTAGTAGTTGTTGTTGTTGTTGTAGGCGCAAAGTTATTTTTGCCATGTAAAACAAATGTAATAAATTTGAAAGCTTGTATGCCCGACTTATAATAAACGTCTTTCTGTGGCTCTGGACATTTGCCAAAGTAACCACAAGCACAACCAAGGTGTGTATGAGTGTGTGTGTGTGTGTGAGTATGGCACATAAAATGTCATTGGGACCATCTTGTTTTAGTGACCATTTTGTGGTTGTGATTTGTCATGGCCGGAATAAATGAACTGATTGCCATCTCAGTTAATGAGACACCCAAAACCGTTGCGACTCCAATTTCCAATTTCATGGACTACTTGCAGAAAACGAACCAATGTTAAAAGCTATAAGGCTTTGCCTGGGACTGAACCTGTAGCTGAGCTTCAGTCTCAGCCCGAATCTGTGCCTGTCTGTGGCTGATGGCTTTGAGATAATTCACAATGACTTTGTAAATTGTGAGTGGTAGAAAGCAACGTTTTTACCTTTTGTGTCAGCAAACTTTTTACTTGATTCGTAAATAATTTATATGCATCCGGCCAAGCATTAATCAATATAATGAGGGCACACGGCTCAAGGAAGTTTAGCCATATGCTAAAGTCAGGAAGGAATCGATTTATTTATCATTTAATAAGGGTTTTTTCTTGATTAAAATACCATCTACACTATAATTGAAGCTTTCCTAATTTTTTTTTTGCAACATATTTTTTTTAGTATCTTAAATTTTTATATTAAAACTTTTCTTTTAATCTCTACAAATATATTACATAATTCACAATGTGACTAGAAAATATTTGCGCAATTTGTTGTTGAAATTTATAAATGTAATTACGCTTATAACAAAGGCATTTGGTTTTATTATAAATCCTACATAATTGCATGGATTATGCGCACAACAACAAAAAAAAATTGCATAAATTTTTCAAAAAAAATTGCAATTCGTAAAAGCCACAATAAATATATGTAATAAATATATATATTGTAGTATCCTCGAACTATGCGCAATTAAGCGATAGAATTTAATTAAATTTCAGTGCAATTTGTGTGCTCTTGCTGCAATTTGCCATTTGGTAAGTGCAGCGCAAACATTTGAAGGGCTAATTAAAATTGGTTGGTTGGTTGGTTGGTTGAAAGAACTTACCTGTCCATGAGATTGGGATTGCCTCCGTGCTTGCGCCAGAAGCTGCTCGTTTGGGGCTTGGCGCGTGTGGCTGGGGTTGAAGATTGTCGTAAGATGCTGCCGCCAGCAAACCGGAAACTATTGCGTCCAATATTAGAGACATTTCCGCTGCCGCCACCACCAGCTGCACCACCAACACCACCACCACTGCCATTAGCCACATTGCGAAAGCTTATGCTGCGGCTGTTTGTTGAACGCTGCTGCAGCAAGGGTCGTTCCGATGCATCATTATTGTTGCCATAGCCAGCAGTGGCACCACCACCTCCACTTGTGCCACCATATCTGGTTCTAGCTGTGGCATTGTTAAAGTTACGATTGCTATCGCCCATAGTCAGGCATTTACTGTTGTTGCTGACGTTGTTGATGTTGCTGTTGTTGCTGTTGTTGATGTTGCTGTTGTAATTATTGCTGTTGATAAAACTGCTGTGCATCTGCAACTGTTGCTGACTGTGCTGTGGGCGTATGGTGAATCGTCCGCCCAGCCTATGGAATAGAACACGAAATCATCATAATGATGTTAATGAACGATCGATGCGTTGATTGAGTGCGAGTTTTCGGGCTGCTACTGTTGTAGCTGCTACTGATTGAGTTAAGGCCAATTTGTTGCACTCGAGTAGGCCTTTGATTGGCCTTCAGTCAGTTCATAAACTAAGTAGTTTGCCAACACAGTTAGCTAACTTTAGCACAAAACCTTAGATAAGACACCCTTTTGTTCAGTTTGAATAACATTTTATTTATTAAACTCTTCAACTAAACTAAAGGTATGGCTTTGCATAAAGATTCATATCCTTTTATGGCGGTTGAAAGCACTTTGTCAACAAGAAAGTTTTATATGCATTTTTTGGGATTTATTGAAAAGGGCAAGATGAAAATTTGATAACTTTATTTTGGCAACAAACTTGAATAATCTTAATGTGAATTTATTCAAGTGTAATGGAAATAGATACTAAGTTTCTACATTATGTTGGAATTAATTTCAACAAAGGAAACAAATAGATTAGAAAATCATTTGCTATAAATACTCTATTCTAATTATGTTCGTTGTGTCCATTACGAGCTGTAAATACATTTATGTGCTAAATCTTTTTAGCAGTTTCAGCTGCACTTGATTTCAGTATTCTGTGCTATTAACAGGGAAAATAAGCTGTTTTGCATGCGCAATGCACTAACTGCAATATTCGATTACTCATACGCCCTGTGTGAGGCTGTGTGAATTTCTGTGTGTGTGTATGTGGCCTGCATGGGCAAGTACATTTGGATTTTGCTGCCATTTTCAATTTACGCATAATTTATTGTCATCGATTTGTGCATAAATCCAATTGCAAATGCAATGACCAGTGACTATTGCCATCTGATCAAAGGTGACGCAAATCTATGCCCCATATGCTGCAAACTACTAATTGCATTTATTTCTTTCTCCCTCTCTCTGTGTGTGCCTCTGTGTAAGTGTGCAATATGCAAATGTAAAAGTTTTTTCCACAATCAGCAAATCCACTTACCGTCGGAAAAGTTCACTCTCCGGATGCTCGGCGGCAAAGCGAGCCTTTTTGCGCAACAGTGGAATGGTCAGGGCATAGGTGGTGACCATCATCAGCATGGGAATGTAGAAGGCGACCAGGGAACCAAAGACAAAGAATGCTCGATTGTTAATCACACAGACATTTGGCTGTGGCATAATATTCTTCTCATTGACCAGACCTGCCGAAAAGTACAACAAATGAAACCGAATAGTTTGACTTGACACTACTTTATTGGCACTTACCCAGCACCGTGATGGAGCTGGAAACCAGCATGGCCATTGCCCAGACAATGGCTATTTTGATGCCAGCTAAACGTTTGGTGGAACGATGACGCGATCCGAGCGGATTCCTAATGCCCAGGTATCGTCCCAGACTGATGAAGCACATATGCAATATGCTGGACGAGCAGGCGAGCACATCGCAGGTGACATAGACATTGCACCAGGTGAAGCCAAGTGGCCAATATCCTGTGAAAAGCAGAACTCAAAATGAATTACAAACACTTCATGCAGCTGTAGCGCAGCAGCATCTGTCAGAGAAATTCCTCAGCTCGTTGCTAATGAAAAGCTAAGGGAAACCAAAGTTAATTGAAATGTGATGGAAATGTGAACAAAAAATAACAGAGAGAATGAGAGAGAAAGCAAAAAAAAAGGAAATAGGAAAAGAAATACCGAGTTAAAATGAAATCCAAAACGACAATAAGAACACGTGCACAAAGGGAAAGAGAAATTGCTGAGAGAGAATATTCTCTAACGCAAGAACATGCTGAACGCATAAAGGGAATTGTTTAGCAGGGTTTTATATGTGCTTTCCTTCGCTTTTACTTTCGCTTTCACTCTCTCTCTCTCTTTTTCTCTCTGTGCATCAGGATTGAATTTCTGCAGCGGACAGCGGTTGCCAAATGTTATTACAATAGGTAGCAAATACCACACAAAGACTACAGTAAAGTCTATTGTGATTTACCATGCGGCGACTACAGTGAAATCTATTGTGCTTAAGCTAACTTAGAATCAAGCTTACAAATCTGCTAAAGCTGCAAGCGTAACTTCGAAGCGCTGGCTTTCAGTTTGAGTATTTGTTTTGGGGATGTAATTTTTGCAATATATAAGATCTATGATTGGCTATAACTAAATCTAGTCTTACCGTATATTTTAGATCAATTTCGTTAAAGAAAAAATGCTATGTTTAAACAGTTTACATAGAGAATGTTTCGCTCTTACTGTACGTTTTTCAATACATTTTAAAGTGCTTCAATTTTACCTGAACTAAACGTAATCTGACCTACTAGTCTCAATTGTACGCAAACAACAAACATTTGTCTGCAACTGTCGTAACACAGTCTATGACATTTCCGAGTAGTGCAAACAAGGTAATTCCCTGCAGTTTGTATAGTCTGTGAGTTTTCCTTTTGTATTTAGCAAAGACCCCAATGGCATATTTAGCATTAATTAGTACAAATTGTGCTTAAATTTGCTGTTGATTCTGTTTGCTGTTGATTGTTGTTGCACGCTATTAGGCGCGCTGCCTGCGTTTTTCTGTACTAATTGTGCTAGAGTGACTGAAAAGGCAGACAAACACATACAGACAGACAAGGATACAGACGAGCGGATGAACAGACAAGCACAGACGCGTCCACTCAACACACACTCGAATAGGACAGAGCACACAGTCCGCACTCACATGTCGTATTTAGTTTTATACGCTTGTCACTTACACACACTCACCCACACACCCACATACGTACCCACACAAAAGCCATCAAAAGCTGAAAATGTATTTATTACGTATGCGACATGTTGTCCGTTGCTTGAGCTCAAGTGTTGTGCCTGAGCAACGGCAGCATGAGCCTAAAACAAACGCAGACGAAGCGCCTAATATGTAGAAGTATGTGTCTGGCATTCGTATACCCTGTAAACTCATAATTAGTGGGGTATATTTATTAATTGTACTTATCGCTTATTTGTAAGTTTATTATGAATTTTTATTATCGATTTATTTTAAGAATATTCCTCGAAAAATTAATCTTTGCATACCTTTCTCTTATTTCTTTTATTAAGACATTTTTCTCCACATAGTAACTGTTAGTCGTATTTATCAATTTATTCTTTTATCAAGCTCCTTTTGCTTATATTGTGTTAACCTTTTGGAAAAGTCGCAAAAGTGTCACCCTTAGGCCCTGACAGCTGATTGTATTTGCAGCGCCTTTTCTTTATTTGTTTTTAAGGCGAATATTTATTTGTATTTCTTACTTTAAATTCGAATTCGAAGCGCGGCTTATTAACTTTATGTCTGAGCAATTTTATATATAACACAGCTGACAAAACAAATACAAAATAAAGCAGCGAATTTTGTTTTGATGGCGATTTAAGAGTTAAAAGCAAAAAGAAAGCAGCAGGAAGAACTAACTGAAAAATACACACAAGATAAAAAGATGTACATAAATGTGTATGTGTTTTCCTGTTTACAGCTTGTTATTGTTGTTATTTTTTTATTGTTGTTGTTATTGTTGTTGTTGTTGTTGTTGTTGTTATTATTGCTGTAGCTAAAACCACACTTAGGGCTTTTAGTTACATTTAGTTAGCTGTTGTCGACTGCTACAAGCAACTTGAGCGTGAAAACAAAGACCTTGCCCCCTGACAGTGACAGCGAAAGTAAACAGAAACAACAACAACAAGAACAACAACAACAACAAAAAGAAAACGAAAGTGCCACAATGTGTTGCAAGTGCGACATAGCCAGTACTAGCCTCTGTTGCAAGCAGCACTAAACTGTTGCATAAAGTGCGATGCGCACAAAGTGCAAGCCAAAAATAAACAAGCAACAACAAAACTGAGGAATATTTGAAATTAAAGCATAAGATAAACACACGAGCATACGTACATATACCAATATATATGTACTTATATAATATATGGCAAAACTTGGTTAAGTTTCACACATCTTGTCCTTGCCCCAAGGCTTCCTTCCACTTTAAGCGCAATTTATTGCCAAAAAGTTAAGGCTGTCTTAAAGCGACTAATGCACCAATGTCTCTTACACTGCTCAAAACAAATGGACACTTTAACAGGCACATATACTAACTAGCTGCCCTTACTATAAAACTAAATTAACCCTTGCTAAAAAAATGTGTAGACTACATCAGGAACATGACTGCACAACTAATGCGTTCATAATAAAATCAAATTTGCTAATGTTGTTAATGTGGTTGTTTACCGCACGCACACTCATATATACACTCATTCACACACTCATACACATATATACACACTCATGCCTATTGTATCCCGGCTCTATGGGCTTATGGTTGAGGTTTATGGGTTTTGTTAGGGGTATTTTGTTTAATTTTTTTTTCTCTGGTTTTTGTTTGTGTTGGGGCAAATTTATGTGTTTGATCTGTTCATGCTACGTTGAGTTTTGTTGCACAGTGACATGACAGCCAAAGCCTTATCAGTGCCACATGCAAATTAGACAAGCACGAACATGTTCATAATACTGTTTACATTTTTAACTGACAATCTTGTGGGCTTTTTCAACACATAAAATATTACACATATAGTAAACATATTTAGCTAGTTTTAACCAAGTGCTAAATCTAATCGCATTAATTGTTGCCTATTAAAATTAATAAATAATAATTTAACACCTGATAGCTGAATTGTTTATGCTTTAAATTGCGGTTGACCGCATTAAAAATAAAATCAATTTGTCTGCAGTACTAACGTTTTAAATGTAGACTAAATATAGTTTATATTTAATAGACAGGAAATTCTATAATTTTGTTAGGATTAGTTTGTAGTAGATTAAACCACAATTTCCCACCCGAATTTTGTAGTGCTTAATCTATGTAAATTATGTTAAATATCTACTTGTAGAGTATAATCGAGTATACTCTTGCATTTGATGTGAATATTTTATGTGCTCATTGAATATTTATATGTTTACATATTTTATATTTTGTTTTTGCGCTTTTGTTTATCTAATTGAACTGAAAATGATGTCAATTAACAATGAGCCCAGAGTAGTTTATTTAGAAACGGTTTATCTAAACTAATTAAATGAACAATATGCAAATTTTTATAAAACAACTACACTGTATTTAAAACTATCAAATTCAATTTAATGTGAATAAATAGAATCATGTAGAATTCAATCAAGGGTCATTAGGTATATTTGCAGAGCTCTTTTAATATGCTTTTGTAATTGCTTGAGTTATTTTTACAACTGCACAGAAACTGAAATGTAAGCGGCTTAAAAGCAGGAAAAAAGCAAAAAAAAAACTAAAGAAAACTGTAAAAAAATGTATAAAAAATGTATAAAAAATGTGCAAAGGCTATGCGAACATTTCTGTGAATGTGTGAGATAGAGAGAGTCGGGAGTGAAGCAAGGACAACTGCTAGAATAATTCATGCAGAGTGCAATTGATACTTGATGTTAAGTAAGCGGAAAAGTATTTTATAATTTATACAACTGCACTTACCCAGAAACGCTGGAATGGCTCCCATGGGCATCACAAATAAGCTGACTAATAGATCGGCAATGGCCAGCGAGAACAGAAAATAATTCGTCACATTTTGCAGCTTGCGATCCAATGCCACAGCCAGACAGACCAGTATATTACCCAATCCTCCCGCAAAGATGAAAAATGCAACAAAAAGTATGAGCCAATCATAACCATGTGGTGTATAGTCGAGAAAACTTCTGGCAATGACCATGTTATTGCTAACAGTTGTTCCTGTTGCCGCTGCTGTTGTTGTTGATGTTGTTGTTGTGGCGAGTGCCGTGTAGTTGGAGAGAATCATGTCCAGGCTGTTGGTTACATTGCTGACACTTTCATTGCCAGATGCAGCCGCAGTATCCAGCAGTTCTGTGTAGTTCAGCCACGACCACAGGCCATCGCCCAGATCGATGTTATAGTCAGCCAATGTTGTTGCTGTTATCTGTTGTTGCAGTTGCTCCTGCTGCTGCAGGCGACATAGCAGCGCATCGGTGTATTGTTGTTGCTCTGGTTCGCAGAGCAACAGCTGTCGTTCACATTGCGTCCGACTGGCGGCATTAAAACTAAACGTATCACTCGCTTTATCACTAACGGCCTCATTGATAGCCAGCTGAAATTGCGCATACGCCTCGTGTGACGGCCTCAATAGCTGCGTGTCTAGCGCACAGTTTGCGCTTGCCGTTGTCGGAGCGAGTTGCAGCAATTCCGACTCGTCGAATGTGGCGTTACAGGCATAAAATGCCTTCTCCTCCTGCCTATCGAATGCCTGCAATGTGCATTGGAATGTTGCGGTGCTGTTGCTGTTGCTGTAGATGTTGGCGTCGTTGTCGATGTTGCTGCTGTTGTAGTTGCTGTTGTTGACGTTCTCGTTGTGCTGTGCCGGCTCGCAGTTAATGAAAGGCTGCCACAGTTCTTGCTGCTCTGTGTCTGCCACACGGCAGCTGAAGTCTCGTCGTGTATATGTTGCTGCTGTTGCTGAAGTTGTGTCTTCAGTTGTTGCTGGTGGGATTCCTGTTGCTGCTGCTGCTGCTGCTGCTGTTGCTGTTGTTGTTGGTCCATGACCAGCCTCACTTTGCATCTCCATTTCATTCTAAAGCTGTGTGGCGTGCTTAATAACAACAACAACTTGTTAAGCTACAGTCGTTGTTGTAAGTGTTGCAGTTGGTGTTTGCTTTTAGTGTTGCTGTTGTTTTGTTGTTGTCAATTGAGACCCTTAAAGTCTTTTGGTTTTTCTGGTTTCCATAGGACTGCAAGGAAAACAATTTACAAAAGTGTTGATTAACTCAAACAGTTTATAAATTATATTAATTATGCTTTAAATATTATCCAAATTATTCAGTCAAGAGTGCTAATGCTTTTCTGACAAAGTTTACTTAATAATAAAGTGAACTTAAATCATTTGCTCTTTATTTTTTTTATTTATATTTGGGATTTAATTGAAGCTATATCAATTCACTTTTCATCAAGCGACTTCAATTATAAAACTGTCAGATTAATGTCGTATTATTGCATTAAGGCATCCATCGATACAGTCTAGACTGAGCTTTAATTCTACTCTCAAAATAATAGACTTATACTGTATATATTTATGTTTGGTCTTGTCTATATTCCACTCTTAGACTCTGCAATTTCTGTGTGATCTTAGTAAATATTATTATAATAAATACTATTTTTCTCCGTTCTCTTTGGATCGGAGCATTTTCATTATGCAATCTTGATTACGAAATTAGCATATTAATAAAGTTATAATTACATTTCGTTCATATCTAGCAAATATATGAATATTATTATATGCTTCAAGGAATTTCCTAGCTCAATTATTTATCATATGATGAGTGTTCTATAAACATAACATATTTTTCATCCAGTTTTTGTAATTAGCTGCAAATAAACAAAACTGTAAATTGCGTCTGACATGTTTTTGTGTGGTCGCTCCCATGACCACAGAAAATCTGCACAAAAAGTTTTGCTTAATTAGCTAGAGTGTATGAAAATGCTGCAAATGTTAGTGGCTTGTATTAAATGCAATTTTTATATCAATGTGTATGTATGTGGGTGTGTGTGTGTGCGTGTGTGGGTGTTTGCAATGCTGTATATATATTTTTTTGTGTTTACACGCAGCTGTCAATAGCTGGAAAATGACGGTCAGGGCTGTTGCATGCAGCTGCAGCGACACTGCTGCATTCCCTTCCTTTGTTGCAGCAGTGCATTCTGAATGGCATTGCAACAAAAGGGCAAAGTGTAACAGATTGAGCCAGAGCAGGATAGATGCAAAGTGGTGACATTGCAAAGAGAGAGTGAATGGAAGAGAGATATATAGTAGAGTGTTGGTGCATTGACAGCTGCCACGAATGAGCCTTTTGTTTACCGTTAGCTTCGCACTGTCAGCTGTCAGTTTGGTGTTCGGGCCAAGCCTTTGGCCAACAAACGCAACAGTGTGACACCAAAACGCGTGGGCCCCAAAAAGCGCTTTTTGTTTGCATTGGAGGCTTAGAAAACTTTGTGTGTGTGTGTGTGTGTGTGTGAGAGGTCTGTTGCGACCCTTTTTTGCTTTCACTGATAATGAGGCAGACACACACACACACACATACACTGTACAGTATATATCTATATATAATGAGAGCAAGCCCTTGAAAAAAGCACTGGGTTAATTAAAAATGCACCACGGCGAACGAAAGATTTATGCAAATGTTGCGGTCGCAGATGCCTGGTTAAAACCTGCACCCTATACTTAACCACCCAACTCACCCAACGCACCCCCTCCCCCCCTTCTGACCACTATTACTTCCTAACTTGCTTAATTTAAATTATGTTGAAAGTTCCAACAGCCAAATTGGTGTTACGCTGCTTTTAAGGCTTTTAAGGCATGCCACTGACAAAATATTGTTGTATTGATTTTATTTCTTTGTTGTTGTTATTGTTGTTGCTGTTGATTACAAAAATATTTGACGAAAAATGTATTCTATTTTACACACACACATGCATACTCTTCATGTGGCAAAGTGGCATGTGGCCAGAGGGTCAAATGGGGATAGTTCTAGCTCGGGGCAAAAAGCGCATTTTGTATGCAAGTGATTTGGCCAATCAACCGCAACAAAGGCAACGTTAAAGTGCTGCTCGAGAGGGGCGGAGGGGGTGTCAGGGCAAACCACAGTCACGCATGCAAAATATATACACCCTCAAACACGTACACACACACATACATACACACACACACACACACTCTTATACTAACACATACATATGCGAACCGACATTCGCAATTTGGCGTTTTTGGTAAAATGAAAATTTTTTCCTATTCTTTTTTTTTCTCGTTGCTTTTGTCAAAAAATGAAAATAAATGGGACGCACTTTGTTCACTTTTCCATACACTAAAGCGGTTTGGTTGCATATATATTTCCTCTGGTATATATATTGCAACATCAAGTTGTATGGCAGCAATGAACAATTTTCTTCTGCTTTTGTTAAGCATTTATTGAATTTTCTTGTCAACAACATCAAAACTTGTAATAAAAATAAATTATACAAAAAATAATTATACGTATAGTCAACATAAAATTAAAAAATTGTTTGTCAACTTGTGGAAAATATGCACAAGTTTTATGCGCAGCTTCAACAATTGGTGGCCAAGTATATGAAATTATGAAAATACTTGTGATTATGAAAACTTTTAATATATGATATATACAAATTTTTAAAATGTATTAATCTATTTAATATTTTTAAATTTAATTAAACTGGAAAAAATTGGACAATATTAAATTCAATTGTTTCAAAATTTGATGCAAAAATTTTAAACCTTAATAAAGTTATGCCTTCAATTAAATTAAATTTACCTTTTTATCAGTTTGTAAAAATTAATATTTTAGTTATATTGTTAATTGTCAAAACTTCAGGTACATATTCTATTTTTTTTTTTTATATTTTAAGGCATTTTGAAGTTTTAATAAAGTTAAACAAAATTAACAATTTTAAATTCAAATGTTGCTAATTTTAAACAGAATAAATTTAAATTTGATAAAAATATGCCTCAAATTAAATTTAATTTCCCTATTTTTCAATTTATAAAAAATATAAAATATGAGTAATAGTAGTATTGTAAATTGCCAAAACTTTAGGTATATATAAATTTTAAAAATATTTTAATGAATTATATTTTGAAATTTTTATGAAATTGCAAAAAAATTTTAAATTGAAATGTTACTAAATTGTTAACAACTAAAACATATAATTAATAAAGCCATAAATTCAATATAAAATCATTTTCGTCACACTTGCTTTCATACGATGCAAAGGTACTTTAAAGTTCTATATAAAGTTTGATGTATTCTTGAAGTTTTTAAAAATGGTGCAGACATTTCCGGCAAGTGCATAAAAGTTTCGGTGCACTAATGGCAGACATTCAGCCTTAATTTTGTGTTAGCCACAACGGTGCAGTAATTCGAAATTTGGTTTGTTGCTGCGGTTTTTGTCGCTGTTAATGCGAGTTCTTTTTGATTGGATTTGTCGCCTGTGCAGCCGCAGGGCGAAAGAGGGCTTCAAAGTGGGTTACAGGTAAACTATTTGACAAACAGTTAAGTTAGTCGCTCGCGTGTGAGTAAAGCCAAGTGGTCTAACGGTATGAATGAAAGCTCGAGTCTGAGCTCAGACGTTGCAAACATAAGTAGATGCTCAGCTCATATGCATATCTAATGCGATTGCACTGACAGTCGACTTAATGTGAGTGAAAGGCATAGTGAGATGTTCTAGCAGTTCTTACCCATTATCCCTACCCACAAACACACACACGCACACACACACAAACACACACATCAACAAACATACACATATACACATAGATAGTTATGCGCTTTAATGATGTCGCTGCAATTTAAAGTCCAACTACTTGGCCTGCCCTGATTCCAGTTTTGTTTGTTGTTGCTTTTGTAGTTGTTGTGTCTATGCCAAGCACAGTAGCAGATGCTGTGTGTGGGCGTAAGTCTGTATGAATAGGTGTGTGTAGGTGTGTGTAGGGGTGTGTAGGTGTATGTAGGTGTGTATGTTTCGCTTTAATGAGTCGCCGTCAGGCCTTTCAACGTGGCCTGCCTTTGTTTGATTGTGGCGAAATGGCTGTTGCAGCAATCAGACAAAAGAGCGGAAAGAGCCGTGTGTGAAAATCTGAAAACTGAAAGCTGAAATTGTTAGTTGCCAGTGTGACCATGCTAGCCGAATTTAAGCAGACCGTGTTTGCGTGCTTGCTGCAAATTATGTTGTGGTTCGCGTTAAATGCAGGACATTAAACAAATCAAACCGAAATATGAGGCAACATTTGCTGGTAGCCAAACAATAAAAATGAGCAACAATTAATAATAATAAAACACATAAATTATAAAGAATCCTTATAGGTTAATATAAATTATACAATTAAAGCTTATATTTATATTATATTTTTGTTAAATTTATCTTATAACATTGCAATTCTATTACGTTTTCAAATTTCCAGGGCATATTGTTCGGCAACACCCTTTCATATATTTAAAATCATAAAGTGAGTTGTTAAATAAATACCATTCGTCACTCGGCTTCAATTAATTTTGATGATGTTTACAAAATTTAGCTTAGTAGCCAAGAGTTAGCTAATTCCTCGCAGGGCTCACAGTGCGTATGCATAATATTTGCATATACTATGCGCTCAGCTAAGATTTGCCAACCGCAGTTTGGCATATGTTAAAATGCAAAAATATATCATGGTCATGCATGGTAGGCGTGGCAACAGATATAGAAACTGTATGCAAACAGTAGCCCGTGACAGCAGGAAAAGTAAATAGCTATACTAAAGAAATAGAAAAATACAGCTAGAAATAACTAAAACAAAAGCCTTAGTAATAATATTTACTAGCCAAGACAATAATATGTTGATTATTTGCACAGTATTTATTTGATCGTAGCTGACTTATATTTAGCTCAACTTGTTCGCATGATGATCTATAGCAGGAAGAAATTACGGCAGATGATACGCGGTATTATGTCCAACTGAGAAGTAAGCTCCATTGTGTTCTCGGTTCTGTTTGATTGCATCTGACTGACAACTGTGTTGATATTACATGGGGTTGCCTTTTGTTGTTGTTGTTGTTGTTGCTGGTGTTGTATTTGCTGTAGTTGTTGTTGGCTGTTTGTTGGGTTAACTCGTGTGTGCTTTAATTTGCGGTTAATTATGTAATTAATTATTAACGGTGCAGTGCATCTGCGTTGCGCTTGACTTGAATTTCAACAGCTTAAACTGCACATTGTCAACATTTTATGGTCATGTACTGGTTGCTCATAGATAGACCAACACCCACACACACACACATCAGAACGAACCCAATACCAAACACCAGCTACTGACAGCAACAGCAACACCTTAAACAACAATAGCAACAACAAAAGCGAGAGGCGACAAGCGACAAGCAACATGCGACAACAAGTTGGCTTCAATTACACAAATAAATTGCTTCTCATTTCTCGGCGGCCGTAAAGTGAAGCTGGCGAAACTCATCAGCATTAACACTTTGCCTGCCCCGAAAAAAAAATTATGGCGAATTATTAATAAAAGACGTGTCTCTGGCCAACAACAACATGAACAGCAACATGAACAACAACACAAACGCGACTTAATTGCAACTTGTTCAGGCGTTTTGTGATTTGTCAAAAGTGTCGCCGCTTTCATCAAGCACTCATCAATTATAGACTGTCCGACAGTGAAATTGCCGAGAAATTTGTGTGAAAAACTTCATTAAGCAACGGGTCTAAATCCCCAAACCACAGCCGCCCGAACATACCAAGGCACGTCTCTTAGCCATACAAGAGAGACAGAGAGATGTACGAGTACTGCGTATATAAGGATAAAAGGCCGCACTGCCCGTTGAGAATGTCTTATTTAGCTTTTGTTGCCTTGGCTCTACTATGTAGGCTGGTATGCACTTAATGAAGAGAAATGGCCAAAAGTGTTTTATAAATGTTTACCCTATAAAAGTATGCTAACTTTCTACGGGTTTTTGGTTAGATCTAACTGTTCGTCTAGGCTCAGTTAAAAGGGAGAATTAGTTTAAAAATATTGCCTTGATTTTCTTCAGGTTAATGGGCTTTAACAAGCCTTCCTGGAAAGTAATGACTTTCCATTTTGTTCTCTTGAAGCTTCTAACATTACCCCTTTAATATATTCTCTCCTTTATTTCGATGTCTACATCTTATATTCACCAATGAGAATGCTTAAAATTTTCAAAGAATCGCAAAGAACTCTTCAACTTTTTTAACTACTTAAATAATTATTTGTTCACATAAGTTAGTTTTTCATTTTTATAGTGCGCTTAATTACTTTTAAGAGCATTAACAGTTCGGTTTCAAAGGCAAAGTTTTTTTTCACTGTTTTGAATGTTGAATTTTTTTTTTTATGTTGCTTAAGCACATTACTTCCTGTTGTAGTCGCTGTTGATGCGGCTGCTTGTTGGTTCTTGCGGTTTTGTTTGCGGAAGTAAGCATCGATAAATTTTCGTTTTTTACTCATTGTATTTTTTGTTTGTTTGTTATTGTTATGTTTTCGCTTTTGTTGTTGTGGTTTTTATTGCTGCTCACTTTGCCACCAGTTCAGTTAATAATTCGTGTGCTTTAATGTGCCATGCGATGCCTAGCGCCAGATATGCAATGTCAGCGACGCGTCGCTCCTATCAGCAGATGCCAAATGTATATATATATATATATATATATAGAGATATATGCACTGGCTATTTATCTGACTAGCTGTCAGATGTACAGTCCACTTTCGTAAGCCATTTGGAGCTCTTGTTACCATTGCAAATGTTGCCTATAACTGAGTCGCTTTGTCTTTCTTTTTTGGCCACTCGAACAGAAATATAAATTTACCATATATAGTATATTGTGAGTATGCCAGGCACTTTGGTAAGAGTGCAGACAGCACGAACAAATAAAGTGGATGTCAACAAACAAATATCTATATTTATATATGTTTGGCAACAGATACTATCAATAAACTATATTTCTAGAGGAATGCAACGTGCATTGAACCGCACAAATTTGAGCAGCAATTGGCATGGATCTCATGACATTTGGGTCTTTCTTTTTTGTTCTCAGTTGTAAATTTATTTTTATTGACTATTGCAACTACAAAGATATTAAATTTACATTGTTTTTGCTTATGCTTTTTACGCACTTTCAATTAGTTCTCCTTGGCGACAAAACACAAATTTTTGCGGCAGTTGCAAATCTGTACAACCTGTTGGCAAGTTTTTCATGCAGCTCAATCAAAGCAAATTAAATCAAATCAAAACCAAAACGAATCAGATTGCATCGAGTGAATGATTTCATCATTCGCGTTGAACTTGAACTTGTTCAAATGTTTGTTTGCCGGCGCAGATGGTGGGGCGTGTGGCAAAATTGAAATTAACAATTTAGAGGCTGACAGCTTCGAAAATTGATGCAAATTATTGATGCATTCCAATTAGCAAAATTTTATTAACAAGTTTAGCCGCACTCTATAGATACTTGCCAATTGCCATGTAACATCTATATCTATAGTTCTATTCATGAAATTCTATTGCCATAGGCAATGTTTTAGTTGTTGGCCAAATTGAATAACTCAACTAAATTTGTTGGGCTTACTGTTTGTGCTTTATGACTGCATGAATATTTTACAAACTATTTTGCTATATGCACTTTGTATTCGTTTAACTGCTGGTATTAAAATCATAATCTCTAAACGCTTTAATGATAAACTGATTATAACAGTTGTGATTGGAATGCTATTATACAATGTGCATACATTTTTATTGAATTATGAAAAAATATTCTAATTAATTTTAAGCTTAAATTTCAAATTGAATTTACCATTTTTTAAACGAATATACAAATTGAAAGTTATTTAATAAATAATATTTAAAAATTATAATTAAAATGTGTGAATTAAAATTGACTTTCTTCTAATGAACTATTTAACTTCACCCACAGAATCAGTCTAAATAAATAATCTATAAATAGTTACTTTACTTGTATAATATGGCCATTGTTTACATACAAACGATCTGCATAGTTTTTTATTTAAAGTACTGACATAAACAATAACAAACAGACATCTAATTGAAGGCTCTCAAATCTAGACTAAAATCTTCAATCAAGCGAGTTGTTACGAACTAAGTTATTTTGCCGAATCATGCCGAATGGCAGTTTAGACGTACCCCAAAAAATAGGGAAGAGAACACTGAATGCATTCGAAATGTTCAAATTGTTCATACGCGAAGTGCCACACAGCGGGAATGAAGATGGAAAATAAAGAATAGTCCATGGCGGCGCGCGTTTTGTTTGTTTGTCTTTTCTGTGTTGTCATGCATATGTTTTTTATTTTTTTTGGACTTGTTTTGATAATATTGTTTGCTGGCAATCAGCCAAAAAGCTAAAAAAATAATACTGAAACAGCAGCAAGAACAAATAAGCATGCATATATAAATATTTAGCCTAGATTTAGCCCTATCATCGCCAAGCATTGAAACTAACGAGTTCCAAGCATATACCCATTTATACATATATTTTTCGTGTAATTTATGACTTTAATATATGCATTATTAATTCGTTGAAATTCGCTTTATGTATATGTAATCAATTAAACAGCAATTACATATATTAATTGTACAATTCAATCAATTTGTCTGTCACATTGCATTTTGACTTTTGAAATTGTGTGGGCTTGATTTGACAAGAGATACGAAATATCAGGCATATGTTGACTATAATGCAAGATATATGATAAAGGTCACACATAAACAAACATTCACATTTTATAACACAGTATTTAGTTTAGATTTATTTCATTGGCATTAATTCGGAATTTATTGAATTATTTTATAATTATCAAATTAGTCACTTAATAATCGAATCACTTTTTGTTATAATATGATATGCATGCGGCGGTATTTATTTATTAGGTTTCACTAAATATGAAGTGCATTTATCTCACAATAAATTACTTAAATTAGCTTTGATTGTAATACATTATATATTTCAATGTTTTAGTAAATAAAAAAGCTTAGTAATTGAACACGTTCTAATAACATAAATGTATAATGCGTGAATTGGCGAAATAATTTAATATAAATCTAACTATCTGCTCAAACTCTTACTAAATTACTCTTTAATGACTTAAAACTAACTTTTGATGAATGGTAATTGTATTGGAAATGACAAGAACCACATAAAATATCAAACATATTTGATATTCCCTTCAATAAGGACGTAGTGTTCTGTAATCTCATACGTCTCAATGTGATGTGAAATATAACATACAGAATCTATAGAGTATCTGAGTGTATGGAGAGTATTCATGATTGTATTAAGAGTAGCTCTGTCTTTGTCCATTGTTACACATGTTTTGCGTAGCTATAGAAATCTGCAGCCATATAAGGCAGTGCATTGGCACGTGTGTGCCCCAATCCCCTCAAACTTGCAACTGCTGTCAACGCTCCTTTGCCTCACCTGCATGTTTGTATGCATACATGCGTATATATATATATATATATTTGCATTTTAGTCGATATATTTGTATATGCTCAGTGTCGGTAACTTAATTGTGCTGTCAATCATCAGACCACAAAAACAAAAAAATATATCGAAAATGTACAACAAAATGTTTGTGATGGCCAGCACGATGGTCAGCGCACGCATATTTAAAGCAACGCAAAAAAAAAAACCGAAAAATAATATACAACAATTACTTAAATTTAAATAAATACGAGAATAATAATAATAAAATGCTAATAATGTTGACAAGCTGTGAAGATGTTTGTTGCTGTGTCAAGTGGCCCGATAAATGCGGTCAACGGCAACGACAAACCGACAGAGGAAATACATGTTCATGTTGGTTTTTTTTTCTCATTCCATCTCGTCATAGTCAGTCACGACAGGTGCACGGATGGCATTGAGGTGATTTGGGGGCGTGTATCGATTTGTTGTAGTATTGTACACATTATTATTTATGACACTGATAAGCCATAAATAAATCTGGAAAACCGCAAAGAAAACACAGCTCATAGATCAGCTAAAGATCCAGCTAAAATGGCAAAGGAATTCGCACAACAATTGCTCAAAGTCAAAAGTTCAAGACGATTAATTAATCGCATCACTTAGCGAATTGAAAGGCACAACAAATTGTTGTTGCTGTTGATGATGTTGTTGTTGTTTCTATTAGATTTCCACATTTTCGGCATTCTTATTAGATGGTTTTTGGTGTATTTTTATTTAGATCTCTGCTTGTTTTTTCAATTGGTCGTATTTGTTTTCGTTTTTATACTTGTTTACGCGCCACTTTTGATTAGACATACTTCAGGCTCCAGTAAATACATACATATGGATGTTTGATATGTACATACGTATGTATGTATGTTTATACATACACGTACATAAATACATGTCTTCGTATGTGGCGACTGATGAGCATTAAATTTATGCAACGTAGCTAAATTTTATACATTGGTCAGTTTACTTTAAGACGATTACGATAAACATTACGATTACTATGCCGATGCCGATGACGATTACGATTACGATTTTGATTATACAACTTTGGCCGTCCTGACCATGCCCGGGCGCCACGAAACGAATTAAATTTAATGCATGGCGCATTTCCAATTGTTTTTGAGTGTTTGAACTATGGTACATATATATGTATCAATAAATATTTATTGTATGTGTGTATATTCGAAATGTAGTACATATGTGGCATATGTATACAATTGAAATATTCCCATGATAAATGAATTTAAAGTTTATTTATTACTGCTGCTTAATGCAGGCAACACTTAGCACAAAAGCTGATTGGAAATCATTTTTTTTATTTTATTGACTTTAAGCTAAATTGAATTTGAATATTTGTGCACAAAGCGGCAAATTATAATTCTTATAAAAAGAACTGTTTTAATGCATTGTGGTAAACAATTTAAAAATAAATTGGAAATAAAATAGATAATGTTTTAACAAAAAAGAGACTTTTAGTGTTTGCAATTCCCTGTAATACTTAAAACTGTTTTTTTTTTTTTTAAATGTGGGGTGTTGTGCTACCTATGTCTTAAGTGTTTAAGGCCTTCTGTTGGTTTGGAGTATTTGCAAACTAATTTTGATGAAGTTATTGTCTTAATGATTAGACAATATTCTGTGGAGCAGCTGCTAATCATTTGAAACTCGTAATGTGTTTAGTTTAATTAGTACAAATGCATTGCGAGTCTGTAGAAATTGAATCTCCAGAATCTGATAATAGCTGATCGAAACTATTTGTCTAGCGGAATGTCATAATTAATTTACGCCTCGTTTGAGTCTGTTAACACTGTCATAAAATAATATATACACTATATAGTAAACTTGGAAAGTTTATGCGCACTTCGAAATTACTGGAAACCTCTTCACAAACATTTTGTTAGATTACTTACTGACCTCAGTCATTACAGGTATTTCAGACCAAAGGGAGGGGAAGACAGAAAACCTCATTGCAAAGTTCTATGCCTGTTGCTGACAGCACTTAAAGAGCTCGATAAGGGCTCGAGAACAGCTCGGCTGAAAAACTTGAGGTAATCAAGAGAGTTTTATGTTGATTTGCCACTAAACTTTTACTGGTTGCACTTATCTTAGGCATTCGTCTATGTTTAAGATAGGCAAGCAAATGACTTTGCTTCTGTTTTTCTGCTTCTTCATTTTTCTTTTTTTGGTTTAATGATAAAGGTGGATAATACAAAAGATGGGGAATGGTAGAGGGTACATAATTTTTGGGCATGACACCTTTCTGGTGACATTAAAAGTCTATGTGCATGATGAAAAAAAAAGAACAACGTTTAATAGTTTAATTTCCTGACAGGGCTTTAAAGAAAATACAACTAACCTACACAGGGTGCTCGGAAACGGAAAAGGAAAGTGAAAAGTGGAAAGTAGAAGGTGGAAACCAGTAGACGGTAGACGGTAAACGATAAACGGAAAAGCACAAACCTCAGAGACTCCAGCACGAAAAAAAGGTGCGAAAGGGAACCCGAAACATTCTGATTTTGCTCTTACAGTTGTTTCGGTAATAAATCTCAGCTGTCCTGACATGAACAACAAACAACATGATCGTAGTCGTAGTCGTATCGTAGTATGAGTTGTTGTTGTTATTATGTTGCATCTGGACAGTTGACTTGCTTTCACATTTCTCGTGTCTGACTTAAAGCAGATGACCGAGATAAGGGGCCGCATGAAAAACAATTTAAATTGGTTGCCAGCTCAGATTCCTTCCTGCGACTAATGAAACCAAATGCCAGATACTATATGGCGTCGTATGGTTATTTGCACATCATTGTCTTTAAGTGATACACACCTGCTCCACACACATACACACAGATACATTTACACCTATATACACCTATATGTTTGTGTTCGTGTCATTTCCTGCCACATTTAAAACATGACTTCCTTCGTTGTGCTATTTGCTTTTTCCTTAATTGTTCGTGACTCTGGTAGTTCTCTGGAAAAAAACAAAAGCTGGCAGAGAAAGAAATTTACATTCGCATAATTACGTAATCAGCTGTGGAATGGAGGGATGAGGGAGCGGTTGTTGGTGGTTGTCTGTGGGTTGGCGGAGTGAAGGACACCTCATGCCTTACTGCATGCAGGCGTCGCTTTGATTTCCGTCGGCTTCCTTCCGTTACACCTCATTCACACTGCCGCGATTCTTTCATTTTTTTTCTCATTTTTTGCTTGATAAAGTTTACTTTATATGCATGTGTTTACACACTCGCACAAACACCCACACTCACACTCGCACACAAACACGCATTCACACACATTCACATTCTTAAGTTAATTTTTAATTAATTTACATTTGAAATTGTTGCGTGTTTTCTAGCTTTGTTTGTTAGTTATTGTTTCGTTTACCTTCATTAACAACCTGCGCACGTGCCATCCACTAGAACAAAGTTAAAGATCTCTCCGTCTGTCTATCTAATTTGTCTGTATGTCTGAATGTACGAGCATAGTTCATTCTGAGTACAAGGCACCGCCATTATAGTGGATTCTATATAACATTATGTGAGATATACTCCATGCAATATTGCATGCATCCAAGTGCCAATTTATTGAATTGTTTTGTGGTTCAAGCCAACTATAATCCTTACAACCATTTGACCATAACTCTGGCTTTATTAAATTCGAATGAATTACGCTTTTGATGTGGCATGTGCGTAATATCAGCATATAGGAGCTATAACTTTTTATAATTCTATTAAATGTTTCATAATTATTTATTACCTTGGAAACTATCGTTGTACTTTATCATAAACAAATAAACTTTTTACTCTAACATGATATAGACATAAAATACAGTCGTATAAATACTTATTTTATTAATCTATATAAAAAATACTCTCTTTTAGTTTAACTGCTTAGACAGGCAACTGTTTCCACCCATTTGTATTGCTGGTAGGGTATTGAGACAGAAACAAATGCAATTGGCACGCTTCACGCATTATAATACCCACTGCACCTGAGTGCATACAAGAAAATCGCTTTATGCAAAGTGTTGCAATTTATTAGAATTTTATAAAAGTATTTTATAGATACTTGCACTTAATACTATGGATAAATTTCAATGTTTTCTCTGTTTAAAAATGTATATATATATTTTTGAATCAAGATCTATTTAAAAATTTTATGAATGAAAAATCAACATACATTTTCTGAAAGAAAATTGTTATGCCTAGACATTAGTCATTTATCCAGACATACATATATCTAAAGTCAAAATCTGGTATAGTAACTCATCGACAGATTTTCATTATGCCATCCATACCTTGCACATTATTTGGTTTAGTAGTTTTTTATCGTTTCCATTTGTTGTTTTGCTTTTTATAAGCTGAAACATATAGAAAAAAACTGTGCGCCTGCACGCGCGGCTATTATGACACTTAACTATTTATTTATTTTATAATTATTTTCTTTAAGCGAAGCGTTGAAAATTAGGAAACTTTTTTTGTTGTTGCTGATGCTATTGAAGCAAGTGTTTGCTTTTTCTATTATATTTTATAGTAGTTTTATATTACATATAGTTAAATCATTCATTAATTTTGTTTGATTATTTATTTGAAAATATTTGTATTATATTTTTTGTATTTTTTAGACCCTGTGTTTATTTTTAATTAATTTTTAAATTTTATTTTTTATTTAACAATTGTGTTTTTCATTAACTTTTTTGGCGCGCATAAAATATTTGAAATATTCTTTTCATAACGTTCACACACTTTCAAGCTGTTTCGATCGCTTGGTTAGGCGAACGCAACGCGGCAAAATTTTAAAACAAACTGACTGTGCGAATTTTCCAAACTGGTCCACAGACTCTGAAAAGCCAGTGAAAGCCAGTCGCTGCCTCAGTCGCAGTTCGCTGCTGCAGTCGACGTCAGCAGAGCCTAACGCTCTCAATGTGTGCGCGCGGCGCTCTCTCTTGTTTTCTGTTGCCGTATGCCGCTCTCTCTCTCTCTCTGGGTCAGTTTTACTGGGAAATTCTTGTTTGATTTTGTTTGGGAAATTTTTTTGGCGCGCTTCAACTGCTGCCTGTCATTTGCGCTTGCCTCTGGCCTCTTGCCGCTTGCCGCCTTCCCTTGCTGTCTTAGTAAGATGGATGTGGGTTGTGGTGGTTTGGTGTGTGGCAAGCATTTGGCTTGCCACCATGAGGCGCCACGTGCGCGTCGCCTTGCTGTCAGCAGTGTACGTGCAAGTTGGCTTTTGTGCCCACACCGTTGCCATGTTTTATGAATGAATTATATAGAAAAGGGAGCAGACCAAAGGCACAAAATAATCATTGCTTATTATTAGTGAGCCGAACATGCTTTATAAGGCGCCTTCATAGAAAATTTAAATTTTATAATTAACAAAAATTCAACGAAAATTGTAATTTATAGTTTTACTTTTTAAAAAATTTTGTAATAATTTTAATTTCCATTGATATATATATTTTAATTTGGACATTTCTTTAATCCTACACTAAACAAATTGATTTTTTGTATAGATTTCTTTGCATTTTCTAGTTTTTATTTTTGTTCATTTAAAATTATATACATTTTGTTGCTTTATATTTATATAGAAATATATATATATTTTTTGCTTTAAGGCAGTTTTTATGAGAAATTTTAGAGCAAAGCATCTGCTCTGCTGTGGAGGCCTTTTTAATGTAATTTACTGAAACGTGCATTGGTTGCGCTTCATATTGAAAAAGTTGTGCGTATCGGGGCAAAATATACTTTATATATTTTATACCTTTCTGTGTATATATATATCCACTATGTATGTAAGTGTGTGTATTATATGCATGTGTTTATATGTATTTTGTGAACGTGTTTGGAATTTCATTGGCAATGGTTTTTTTTTTTTGTTAAATTTTTTTTTGTTTGTTCGGTGTGTGTGTTGTCCTGTTCAGCTTGTGGCATAGAATATGAACATATTCTGCTGCTTTATAACTGTATTTAATAGCATAGACTCACATACACACCAACACACAATGATTGCTTTGAATGGCTGGTCCTAGCAATAGATTTGAGTTGTACAAAGCAATTGAAGGATTTGCTTACTTATAGCATGCGAGTAGTTGGGGTGCAGCATAACTTGTATTTATACAGAGGCAAGGTTTTATTTCTGATAGAATTGAATCGAATGTTTATATATATGGGAATATTATGTGTAAAGTTGAATCTGGGATGTTGAGGGGAGGGGTAGAACTTATCGCATATCATGTGCGCACGTTTTACGTGCCTCAAATATATTTATTTGGCTCTGGATCTGTAAATAGTGCTGTCTGCCATTTGGCTCGAACGTTGGGGGAAGTGAAGGGGGTCTGAAATAGTAACCGCGCTCCAAATGTAACTGTTGCTTTCGTTTTTTTTTTTTTTGTTTTTTATCTAGGCAACTATTTTTCAACATGCCCGTTGCAATTTTGCGTTGCATACGGCGTATTTGTAAAGAGCTTTCGTTTTAAGTTAGCACGTGCCAGGCGTCTGGCCATAAAAATATTGCCAGGGGGCAACAAAAGTCGATTGAAAGACAGATAGAGAGAGAGAAAGAGAGAGAGAGAGAGAGAAAGAGAGAGAGAGAGAGAGAGAGTGAGAGAGAGAGAGTTAAAGGGAAAGGGGCACACTTTCGCGGTGCTAGGGGCGTATGCGTAATGTGAGACCTAGTGGTAGCCGAGTGTCGGTTATTTAAGCCACTCGAAGACACATTTCATTGCCAACGAACAGCCAGCACCACAGTAGCAGCAACAGCAGCAGCAGTAGCAGTAGCATCAGCAGCAGCCACCACAATAGCAATTTGATGTGGTTGAGTGCCAGTTTTATTTAATGGGTTTCGTCTTGCTTGAATCGCTGGTACCAACAGTGACACCTGCCAACTGTAAACAAATATATCCATATACATACAACAATAGGCATATATACACCATATACATGTATATATATGTAGTATACTATATAGTATACTATATACTGTGGCATATCCATGACTATTTAAAGCCGCTTCGTTTGCTCTAGTTTCTCATTTATTGTGTGGGTCAGCTGCGGTTTGTTTAAGCCGCAAGCAAATGTTGGCTATTTGCATTCAGCTTATGATAGACCAAAGACGACCCATTTTCAATAGCCGAACATTTGTCCTTTGCTCAACCGAAACAATTGAGCCAAAGTTTAGGTCATGGTCTGCAAAGCAAATTGTTGCAACTGAGCCAAAGGACTGTGAATCAAGCGATTGTTTGGCCGGTAATTGGTTTAGGAAACATTTAGAATGACAATAGAAGGAAGACGAAATCTTAAATTTCAAGAAATAGTATGCAAAATATTATAAAATATTTATATTTATTTTAAATGTACACTAAAATTCAAACGGCTGCGTTCAGCACATTTACAACTAATTAAAATATTTTGAAATTACTAAAGTATTTTTTAAAATGCTCATTAAATACT
Organism: Sphaerogastrella javana; assembly: GCA_037040025.1. Lineage (NCBI taxonomy): Eukaryota > Metazoa > Arthropoda > Insecta > Diptera > Drosophilidae > Sphaerogastrella > Sphaerogastrella javana. The sequence continues at coordinate 34,235 of JBANCZ010000495.1, forward strand.
ATTATAATCAAATCAGCATCTGCCCAAAGACTAAGCAAAGGTCCTCTAAAACAATGGTCCACCATTAAATGAGCAAAATTTTCGAATGGTTGCGTTTTTATTTTGGTCATTAAATTATTATATATATATATATTTTTAACATAATTTATGCTTACGACTTGTTTTTATATGATGGGTGACCTATACCTTTTTGCCTTTGCCTGGCCAATCGAAAGCCAAATCCAAAGGCGGCGGGTCCCAAAAAAGTTGCGTCAAATATTTTTATTTAATAAACAAAGCAGCATTAAGTAGCAACAAAAGCGGCAACAAAAGTTGCCCCAGCAGCAACAACTTCCCCATGTTGCACAGATTTAATAAAAAAGTTAAAATACTAAATAAAATACTGGAGCGACTTCCATGAAACTTGGGAAGAAATTTTTTTTTTGGTATTGTTGCATAAGCGAAAAAGAGAAAGCAATTTGGGTTAACGTGGGTTGGTGGAAGCGAGAGGGAACATATGACGAATAGGGGAAAATAAAAAAGAAAGGAAATTTACTTAAGCATTAATTTTGGCAAATTCTAAACGCCGTCGCCACGTTACTTATACGCTCCATTTAACAATCGGTGCTGCGCTGAATGTGAATGTGTACGCGCGCGTGTGTGTGTGTGTGTGTGTGCGTGTGTGTGTGTGTGCGCGTGTGTGTGTGTGTGTATGTG